>CAKNYM010052570.1:0-26511 GCA_932195095.1 Andricus curvator
CTAATCCAAAAAGACGAATTTTTAAAAAATAAAGATTTTTTAGTAGAAAAAGAAAAAAAGTTCATCCAATTGTTGAACCTTTAAGAGTTTAAGCCAAGAGATAAATTTTCGGAAAAAGTTGAATTTTTAAGTTTTCTAAAAAAAAGAATATTCAACTACAAAATAGCAATTTTGAATAAAACATGGAAAAGTTATATTTTCAGTTTAAAAAATGAAATTTTAAACCGAATAGATGAAACTTCAATCCAAAAAACAAATTTCCAACAAAATAGTTCAACTTTTGCCCAAGTACGTAGTTGAATTTTTTAATAAAAAAATCAATTTTCAACAATACAGTTAAAATTTCAACCGACGAGATGAACTTTCAGTTAAAAAAATTAATTTTCAACAAAAAAAAACGAATTTTCAACCAAAGAGATGATTTTTCAATAAAAATTACAAATCTTCAAAAATAATGATTTTTTAACATAGTGGTTCTAACTTTGTCAACGTAGTTCATTTTTCAACCAATAAATATGAATTTTCAAAAAATAATGTAATAGCAGATATTTCAACCAAAAAATATCAAAATTTTATTTTTTTAAATAATATAGAAACAGAAATGCAAGGCAAATAAATTACTGACAAGCATATTTTACAAGGGAGGCCTCAAAACTTCATTTTCAAAATTCCCTATTCAAAGACCAAAATCTTGATCTCGTGAGATTTTTAACATAAAATCTTTCATACTGGGAACAAAACAATTTCAAATTAAAATTTAAAAATTCCCAATTTGTTATCCTTGAAAGCTATTTCAAGTGCCTCTTATAGAAATTCCCTAACTTTTCCCTGATTTTGCCTGACCGTGCGGGTTTTCAACTTGTTGACGAATGAATTCCCCTTCGGGTTTTCCCATCCGATCGAACCCCAGTACATACAAGCAAAGCACAAAATGAGCGTAAAACTCTCGTAATTTTGTAGCAAATGAACTAAGTATTTTCTGCTAAAAAAAAGCCTTTGTTATTGAAACGTCAAGCGAACTTGAAATGTGATGGACATGCGTCATTAATTGCTTAAGAGTGTGAAAAAACGTTGCGTAGAGTCACGAAGAGCGTGGCCTCCAAAAATCATTAAGCTCAATCGGCGTTATCATTACTCGTGTAATGAAAGATACCATTTCTGTGTCATTCTCGTTCTATTGACCCCGTCTTGTCATTAAGGAGGCTAATTTCATATCTGCATTTAGAAATCGAATCATTTCCCCAAATATGATAGAAAATGCTATACCATTGGATTAGAGAAAAGTGCAATACTTTCTCGGTAACTTTTCAAGCTTTATGGAAAATAAGGCAAATTAACTTTCCCTGAATCGCGTATACAAATCGATTTTCCTCTTGACAAGTCGGAATTCGAGATAAAGATAAAGAAACCATTTATTGAACTTAGAGCGTAATATTTTACTTATCTTCTACTGTTACATTTCCTGACAAGTCTAAACATGTTGTTCTTGTTGTGATAAATATTTTTTAAACTTTAAAAAATTCGAGTTTTTTTTTATCTTGAAGATTATTAAGGGTGTGGTGAGACAGTTATAGGATTCACTTATATCAATCTCCTAAGTTAATGAGTTGAAGGTGCGGTCGCAGGAAGTATATCCCTCCAACTCAACGGGCTATATTTCTTAAAGAACTTTGATTATTTACTGCTTAATTTTTAATTTAATATGGCACAAATTATGCAACTTTTATTCAGACTGAAGTTAACCAAATTTGTTAGAAAATAAAGGCAAGCGTGCAGAGATTGAAACGTGAAACTTCAATATTTAATCGATTGTGCTACGCAATCAATTTAGATGAACAGGAAGCTTTATTTTGCTCGTTTGACAGCTGTTTTAGTCGGGTAATTACGCGTGGAGGAATTCTTTTTTTTAGAAATTAAATAATTTCATCCACTTTTCGTCTAAACACAAGCACACAAATGCAAAGTATAATTATTACGCAACTCAAAATGAATAATAATAAATAAGGGGCGGTGAATAAATTACATAAAGTTTTTTTTAACCACATAGCCCCCTTTATTAGGGTCCGTAAGTTATGACCCCATACTCTTCCATCTTACGTAATTTTTGCCGAACAAATTTTTTTCGTTGATTTATTTAGTAATAGTTGATATTTTAACTAAAAAGTTTTTTATTTTAAATCAAAAACAGTTGAATTGAAACAAAAGAGATAAATTTTCAAACAAGAAAGATATTTCTGACTATAAAGAAAATAAATTCATCCAAAATGTTGAATTTCAAAGCCAAAAAGACGAGCTTTCTACAAAACAGTTGAATTTTCAGATAAAAAGATGAATTTTCAACCAAGAAGATTAATTTTCTACTAAACAACACGAATTCTTAACAAAATACATCAATTTTTAACCAAATAGTTGAATTTTCAATCAAGAAGATTAATTTTCTTCTCGGAAGGAAGAATTTTCAACGAAATCAAAGATAGGATAAAAAAAGAAAAAAAGAAGAATTTTCATTAAACTATCCTAATTTTCTACAGAACATTCAAATTTTCAACCCGAAAACAGGATTTTTCAACAAAAAAGTTAATTTTCAAAAAAAGGGTTGATTTTTTAACCGATTAGTTAAACTTTTAGTTTAAAAAAATTAACTTTGAAACGTACTTGATCATGCTTAACCAACGCAGTTACGTTTTGCACCAAAATAAACTTGTTTCCAACAAAAAAGAGGAAATTTCAACAAAATAAATAACTTTTCAACCAAATTGTTAAATTTTAAACCAAAAGAATTAATTTTCTACCAGAAAAGATGAGTTTTTATCGAAAAACATACATTTTCATCGAAATAGTTGAATTTTCAAATAATAAAGATGAATTTTCATTTTAAAAAATTTATTTTCAATAAAAAGCAAAACAAATTTCAACAGAACAGTTAAATACGTTGTTAAACATTTTGTTGATTTTATTTTTGCTTTTTGTTGAGAAAAAGATTTTTTTAAACTGAAAATTTATCTTTATTATGAGAAAAAATATTCCAATTGTTGAATTTTCGAGTCGAGAATATAAATTTTCTACAAAAAGTTGAATTTTGGACCCGGAAATGTGAATTAAAAAAAAAGTTTATTTTCAACCGAAATAAATTAATTTATAACCAGACAGTTGTTTTTTCAACCAAAAAGGCGAAATTTCTACAAAAAGAGACGAATTTTTAAACCAAAAAAGAAAAACCACATAATGAAATTGATTTCAGGCCCCGAAGAAATGATAAAATTGAAAGTTTGTAATAGTAAATACTTATTGTTATTAACACATTTTATTTTTTTAAACTAATTTCATTAAGGTTCAACGTTTATTCAACGAACAGAGTTTATATTTTATATTATGTATGTTCATTCCCTAAGTTCATAAAATTTTAATAAGATACTTATTAGGTAAATATTACAAGTAATACTGTTACAATGATTAATAAAGTAACATAATTTTTTTTACATTTAATGTACTAGCTTGCGCTGACAAGCAGCAGTTTACAATAAAATTGGTTTAAAATTTGTTTTTTAGTGAATCGCAGACTTGAAGATATCTTACGTAAGAAATTGTTTAGACCATGCAACCCCCATGTAACACAGCTTAGAAAAATCGTTGCCCCCCCCCCCCGCAATCAAAAAACTTTACGTAATTTATGCACGGCACCTAAGTACAAATGAAGTTCGAATGAAAGATATTCTCCTAGGCCCTTTAGACAAGACGAGAAATAAAATGTTCTTCGTTTTCGTGAGCTCATTATGTAATTAACTTACAAGAAGTCAAGGTAATTGATTTTTTGTCGAGAAGGAGCTACACTTTACAACGAGGAAGAAAATGCAGGTGCACAAGAAAGGAAAAACTGGCTCATTATTGAGGTGCAAATTTATTGCTTTGAAGATAACATGCTGATCATTGAAAAAATGTATAGCAGCCGCTAACTTGAAAGAAAATGTCCACGAAAACACTAGACTTTTATTCGAAACACGTCTGCCACTATCGCTCCATCTTCTCACTATATCAGGGACGATTCAGACAGTTGGACGAGCGAGGCATGATGAATTCACAAATTATACAGCTTCGTTGCAATTCGCGAACGGACTTTATAAATATAAACGAGACTCGTAAAGCGCTTGAATTCTCTCGATCAGACTATTTAAATTTTGTTTATTATTAACACATCGTTTAATCCGTTCTATTACAATTCATGTACAATTTATATAAAACATCCATCTTTAAAAAATTGTAGTTTTACCATGGACATATTTTATTCCACTAGAAAATGTTTAAATCAAACGAAAATCGGCGAATCCGCGAAAACAAGTCGATTAATAATGGAATTTAAAAGAAACAGAATAAATGTATGAATCACCAGGAACCAGGCTGTCTGATTCTGTAACTTGAGCATTTATATGTGTATGTAAAATAAATCCGTATATATGCGCTATCAGTTACAGATTAGTGTTTTTTTTTATTTTTACCATACATGACGTGAAAATTTATTATTCACTTGGGACTCAACAGACAATCTCGAAATTATAAATTATCTTTAGACTACTTGCAGAAAATTTGTTTATCGAGTTAGATAACACACTTGTTAATAACAGTTTCTGTACGAATGAAAAATCTCATTTAGGCATGCTCTGCAATATTCTCAATGGAAAACAGATGTTTTTTCTTTCATTGATAAACGGTAACTCTATATAATCACTCTAAATTTGAATCAGTGAGATTTCACTGTTCACCAGTGAAAATGATTACTTATTTGATTCAGTGACCCATTCCTCGATATTTGAATATAAGCGAACATTCTTACTGATTTCAATCAGTGACCTGTTGTTGCTGATTCAAATTTAGGAAGATACTTTGGAAAATCTTCAGCGGGAGAAATGTTTTATTTAAAAAGGTTACTGATTTGCTTCATCTTTTTCCTCGTCTTTCTGTGACTTCTATTATTGAATAAAAAAATGAGGTAGGTCATGTAACACGTAATCAATAGGGAAAGAAGAATCTGCGGAAAAGAGTTCGGTAAGGTGAAGTATGTCCGAATCACTCAAGTGCAGATTCTTCCTTTCTCTACTCCTTCTGAAAGCAAATTATGTTCAGGTTAAATGCATAATTCTGAGATATTCGAGATAGACGCTCATAACACGTGTTCGCGTTTGATTACCGTTCCTGGTTGATACACGTTCAACTTTTCCATAGAAGTATTTTGTTTCACTGCTTTTGCAATTTTCATTTTTCTGCACGCTTTGGAAATGTTTCGAAATATCATCTTTACTTTTTAATCTAAACTTTAGAGTTTAGAGTCGGCATCAAAGGTTATAACAATAATATTCTTATTGCTATAAGAAACTATTTATTTCATGATTTTAGTTTGATTTAATTGTATGAAGAATGATACCCTAATTTCTGGTTCTAGATTCACGCAGTTTGGTCAATTTTCCTGTCATATCCTTTTGATAGACTTTGCAGAATTTAATATTTTTCCGAGTAATTAAATTTCCCTGATTGCGAATTTTCCCCAATCGAATCAAAACTACCCAATTTATTCAATTTTATTGACTGCTGGATTACTCTGAACAAGATCAGAGGTCTCAATCAACCTGATAAAGTGATAACTTAGAACCCAGCTTTAACTATTGGTGTCTTCGTTCGTACGACTTCAGTTACGATTCTTACTTATTTTATTTTTATGGAAATTGACTGAGTAATAAAAATAAAATTTGTTCAATTCAACAAAATGTTTTGTATGAGTACATAATTGGTTTGGTTAAATCAAATATTTTTCTGCCCACGCACTGAGGAGAAAAATGGACTTTACCATTGGGGACAAAGATCTAAAGATATTTAGCCATAAAATCTAGGTGTTAAGTTTTATAATCCAGGATTTAAAAAAAATAACATCCAGATTGTATGACTTAATATCTAGATATTTAACCTTAATATATTTATATCGATGTCCCATATTTTAACACACAAGGTCATACACATTACAATCCATTTATTTTCAGTGTATAATAATCATATGTTATGGTTGAACCAACAATGAGAGAATCAAATCAGTGAAAATAACTTTATTGTCCATCAGTTTATGGCTGTAAAGTTTATATCATGCAGATTCTGAGGCTGCTGTTATAATTTCACATTTTTTCTATTTAGATAAGATGCTAATATTAACATAGATTTGATTTACGAAATATTGGCGCATGACTAATACGATAATAGCACTCAGAAATTTTCAATCCAAATGATGTCTCCATGAGAATGGTATATTACATTTTTAAATAATGATATGTATATTAGGGTTATTAACAAAAAAAAAATGATTTTCGAATCTGAATATGCACACTAGCCTAAGTTGTACAGAATAACAGATAACAGGATACAATAAAAAATATCAGAGGTCACTGGAAGTTACTGACAGGTTCGGACATTGTTGGGTCATCAAGTCATGGAATTTACTTGTTAAGATTAAAGTCCCAGGTCATGGTTGTGACGACAAATCACTTAAAGAATAAAGATATTCATCAAGTCTTAGCAAACTTGCGCCTGAAGTCATTGAAGTCAACACTGAGAAAATGTTTGCTTGAAACAAACAAATTCTACCTTTGATATGGGTGTAGGGCCAAACAAATATCGGTTGGATTCAAAGGAATTCTTTATTTGTTCATATTTATTTCGTTTGAACAATTTTTTGTTTATATGCAATAAATCTCTTGTTTACATTAGGTAAAGTTTAGGCAAGATGCGGAGGCAATGGTACTTTTACAAGTTTCAGACGCCTGTCTATGCAAGTAAAATTGTAGTCTTCATTTTGATTTAAATCGAAGAAAGTACTCGTTTCAATCAAAAGTAAATATTTTGAATTTATTAAAAGTAAATAAATTTTTTATTAATTGAAGCAAAAGAAATGGTTTCTCTCAATTATGTGACATCAAACAAATACTTTTCACAGTGAAATGCAATTATTGAACTCAATGAACTTACATCAAATTTTTAAAGTGAAGGGAGTCATAGAAAAATGAATCCATTCAATTGCTTCTAAATCTAAGCTCATAGTGAAACCTCGAGCAACCACGGGTTACGTTTACGAAAAGACTGTCGGTAAAAATCATTGAAATTAAGACCGAAAACACGGGAGTGAATTTTTGTTTCAAGTGGGCAAAATTGAATTTTTTCTCATAAAAATAAAAGAAGATACAATAAAGTTCACATGGTAACCATACCCAATGTGGTGGGTATATCTTACCGGTTAAATTAATTTTGGTTGCAGGTAAATATTGCTCAAAAATAGAGGTATAGATTACAGTTTTTGAATCAACAAGTTAACTCACTTGATGATACTGAAGTTTCTTTCAATCATTGACAAACTTTTCAACATACAAAAACCGGTGGAGTCATTTTTATTGCAGCTCATGTTATGTCCTCGAAAATCTTTTTTTTTTTCAAAATGAGAATTTCAAGTGTAAAACTGTAACATAAGCATAATTGCATTCTAATTCTCCGGTGTCTAATTTTTTCACGTAACTCAAAACAACACCAAATCGGCGTACTTTTGAGAATCATCGTTTTTCTGTGTGTACAGTCAATTTCAAATTTACTCAATCTTTAACATCATTTATGAAACTTCATTTATGAAATAAAAAAAGCCTAAATGATAATTGCAACGAATTTCAGAAAAGTAACACAAGTTTAATGATCATAAGTTCATTGAGTTTAATAACATGAGGAAACTTTCCTGTATTCACTTGAATAGACTGACTCATTAACTTGAACAAGTTCATGTGAGTTTAGATATAGGGAAGACCACTTTACAGTAGATAATGAACCTGAAGTAGATAATCATTCATTAAAGGGAAAAATATACCCAAACAAATATTCTTATTTTAATTTATTAACACGCATAGTGTCTCAACTATTATTTAAATGAATTATTTTACATACATTGGTATTTTAAATGAATAATTATTATCTAATGTATGGTGGTCTCCCCTGCACTTTAATTACTTTACATGAGTTCCATTACTCCATGAAAATTCGATGAAAATATTGACTTAAGTATGTTCTAGTACAGTCAATATGAAAACTATTCAATCTTTATCTTGATTGATAACACGAACAAAAAAAGTTCAATGATATAATTGCAATGAATTTTAGAAAAAAAAACCTAAGGCTATTTGAATAACAAATAGATGAGAATTGTTTCTCTAAATATAGTTATTTGCATATTAATTGTGTTTTCCCTTCCATTTCAGACAAAAGACAAAATTTGTATGCAATAGAAATAAAAAAAATTACCAAAAATACCATTTTTTGCAAACTTGCTACTCAATAAAGCTAAAAAACATAGTTTAGTACTTTTTTCTGCATTTCCCAAAGTTTCAAAGCAGTATTATGTTACATGAAAATTACGACTTTTGTCTAAAATAGAAAGGAAAACACAAGTATGCAAATTACTATATTTAAATAAACAATTATAACCTCAACTATTCTTTTTAATATAGTTAAATAAGCTTGGTTTTCTCTTCTAAAATTCGTTAATGAGCCTTTTTTGTTGATTTTTTAAACGAATTTGAAGGTTGAGTAATTCTGTGCTTGATTGTACACCTAGAAATACGTAAGTCAATATTTTCATCAAATTCTTATGAGGTAATGGAACACACGTGAAGTAATTTAAAGCAATTGAAGTGTATAAAGTCAGGTGAAGTCATTCAAGTTAATGAGTCAGTCTATTCAAATGAAGACGGGAAAGTTTCCTCATGTTATTAAACTCAATGAACTCATGATCATTAAACCTTTCTAAAAGCACATAAATGATAGATTGTACATAAACTTTCAAAATTCATTCAAGTAACGTGTTACAGTCATTCGAGTATTCATTTAAATCGATAGTATCTACTTTCAGCAATTATCCCCAGCACTCCTAAAGATTCAATACCGTTTTTCCCACTCCCTCTGTCTAATACGATCGCGATATTCGATTTCAGGCAACTTTTCCCCGGTGTATTTGCATAAGTGTAGAGAACTAGACCCCAAGGTAGGTCATACTAGTACTAGTGCTAGACGACTCGAGTGTCACGTGGTTGTTGAACGACTTTAAGCTCTCGAAGTTGTATCCATTGAGTAAGTTTAGCCAGGGCGGTTATCGGTCGCGTCGGTGCATGGAGACACGAGTATGGACACGAGGTAATGGTTCCTTACGTCGTATCACCTGGGGGTGGTGTTCGTAGAGGGGAACCCGAGAGGCAAATGGAGTCCCCCTCCCTTCACCCCTCAGAAGTACGGAAGTGGGGAAAACGCTCGTGCGCGGACCGAACCTCCTGCACCGCGGTTGACGACAACTTCGGCGTCGAGCCCCCGGGGACGAGAAAGGCTCAATACTATCTCAATCTCAAATGACCCTCAATATCATGAAAACTCTGTTCGCCAAACCCGTAACTTTGCACATTTCACCTCATGCACTAACTTCCATGATGGCCGAGTGCCGCTTCTATTTTCTTCGTTCGTCGCACTCACCGTGCTTTGTGGCAGCTACACTCCTCTCTCTCACTAACACAATAAATCCATTCCTGGCGGCGCATTCCGCGTGTACGTACTAGAGGGTGTACGACTCACCGAGGCTCGGCTCGTTTGCGGATGTCGTCACGAGGCGAGGAAAGAGGAGAGAAGGAGTGAGAGGAAGGACAAGAAAGAAAAGGTAGGGTTTGGAGGAAGAGCGAGAGTGAGAGCAATAGGCACGGAGACTCTGTGGAGGGATAGGCATTATGAGTGAGAGGGATGAAAAGGGAAACGGAGGAAAAGACGAGCAGAGTCGGTACTCGGTGATGTGGTGGAGCGGGGGAGGGAGGTAGCACGTATTAGAAGGGGAAGATAGGAAGAGAGCGAGAGAGTAGTACTCGCGTATGGTCGCCGTATAAATAGATAGTGAACCTCCTAGGCCAGGTAGTAGTAAATACTCGTACAGCACGACCAAACTGCCTCAATTCCTACCGAACACTCAAATATGTGCACGTGAGAGAAGTATTTCTGTATGAAGATGTGTTTACGCTTATGTATATGCATATTCACGTAAAACACATATGCACGCACACACTTGTAGGCACATTTATGTGTGGACGGTCGTTGAGGAAGGAGGAGCACATGAAAAGTAGCAAAAGAGAGCGAGAGAGAGAAAGAGTTCATACGCACCAACACATACACACACATATGCAGTTTCACTCATTTCACTTCACCATACTGATATCACTCAGTGGCTTACCGTCGGCCGGGTCATGGATAAATAAACACAGTAAACTCGACCGAAAGCGAATCCCGGATTGAGAGAGCGTTACGTTTGTGAAGTTCTTTGCTGGCTCCTCAGTGATCCGGAATTCGCTGGACTTATTCGTCACAAATCCGTCACAGAAAGAGCTACACGAATGAATGCACAGGCGAAAATCCTGGAGCAATTACCGTGCGTAAGCGCGAGCCATCGTACTTCCAAATTATTGACATCTTCCCCGCTCCGCGCTGCTGGTAGGACACACCACACCACACACGTATAAGCACGGACGGCCTGCTCAAGTGAACACTGAACTGACTTGACTACTCCACTCCACACACCAAGGAGCGAGGCAGCGCGCACAGTACGCTGTGCAAGGCGGCGCGCGCAGCCACCACGTACGAACGAAAGAACGAGAGTGCACACTGACAGAGGGAGAGGGGATCCCTCAGTGTACCGGACCTCCAACACCTACGCACAGCCAGCCATGCTGAGCCAAACACACTGGCAGGAGAAGAATAGCCTAGCCTCAGGACCGGCTTGCTACATGGTATGGCCCCAGGCTGCCACGCTCTTTTTCCAGAGACTCAGAGAGGTATCAAGTCCTCAAGATTCACCGGAGGTGATTTTGTTGGTATTCGAGCTGAAAGAGACTCCATGATTGGCCCGTAACCCTTTGGAAATGGGTTTTTGAGTTGTAGTCAAAGGCTAGGGCTGTCCAGAATGAATGGTGTTGGCCTAGCTAGAAGCAAGAGTAAGTTCATGAGATGTTCAGATTCAAAGTATTCATGAGTCCAGAGGATGGTCTGGCTATTCAGTGTCACCGTGTGTTATTCTGAGAAAAAATTAGTTTTGAACAGTCGTCAAACATTCGGAATAATCGTCAGATGTTCAGAGTAATCATTATATGTTCCAGCTTACATTCAGACGATCATCTGTAATCAGTATTCATCTGTAGTTCAGAAGATTAATAAGATTTTAAAAGAAATCATAACACGTTCATTATTTTCAGGGCAATCATATGTTAATCTTCAGATGTTCAGGGTTTAGACTTTAATCATTACATGTGCACATAATGATCCAGCTGTTATTATACAATCATCTATAATTAGTATTCATCTGTAGTTCAGCTTCACTATGATATAGCTGCCCAATGTGTTCAATGTTCATATATGATAATCATAAGATGTTCAGAGTAATCATTACATGTTCAGAGGATGATCCAACTGCTATATACAGTAATCATCAATCGCAGTTCAAAATAATCATCAGATTGTGAGAGTAATCAATATTTTTATTGTCATAGTAATAATATACTGTTCAGAGTGTAATCTATAAGCTACCCAACGTATAATCATATGTTACTCGTCAGATGTTCGAAAGTAATCATTAAAGGTGGATCATTAAGCTTTTATTATACAATCATAACATTGTCACTGTCAGAGTATCATCCGAATATCCAATGTTCAACTTCAGAACATATTTATCTAGCTACATGGTACACATATCCAGCTACTCAATGCAATCATTTTTTTATTGTTCAATCATCTTTAATCAGTAAAAATCTTCTCTTCAAAGTATTCAACAAATTAAGATCATAATATTCATCAGATTTGAAAAATAATCATTTCATATTCAGAGAGTGATTTAGCTGTTATTTAGCGTTATCGTTTGTCATTCAGAGTAATCTTCTGCTGCCAGTGTTTAGGGTAACCATTCAAGTTATTTGAAGTACACTCAATGTAATCATATATGATTTGCCTGTCTTTCTTAGACTTGCTATACAATATCTGAAACACATCTACTGTTTTAAGATAAAATTGTTCTACCTTTGAAGGATCACCTAAACCTTCCATTTCAAATCAAACAACATTTTTCCCAATGTCATTTCATCCCTTTTCAACCTAATCGCAGTCCTGCAGGCATCTCCAATGTAGCAGATTTGCCTTTCCTTTCCAGACAGTAATACAAGAATCTGCATTTCAGTAAAAAAGTCGGTTAACTTTCAAATGTAACCAAGAGGATCATTCGCCAGTCGAAAGCCTAATGATGAATAATTTGCGGACTCTTGTAATTTTTCGAGGATTGCCTTGAACCTTGCAATAAACATTATAGGAATTTTTTAGAAATTTGTGGCCTATCCTAAAGTCTTAGAGACTCATGATTTCACAATTATTTAAATAATTAATAAAGTCTGGTGCCAGGTCTGGCCCAGGTCTGACGCTAGTGTTGCCCAAGTCTGACTTTAACTAAACCATCTAGTCATAACTTTTTCTCCATCATTCGGAAACTCAATATCTCGGGAGTAAGTTTTTATTCTTTATGTAAACTGAATCAGTGAAAACAGTGTATAATTTTTTCTGAATAAACTTTGTTCGCCTGTATTTAGCAACACTTCCGCTCCGGAGTGGACTTTTGTTTTATCTTAAAATGGTGATTCAGTTTTTAAAGAATGTTGTATCGTTTCCTGAAAAAGTTAATCTTTAAAATTGAAGACTTTTGAATTTCTGCAATCTTGATGATAAATGCTTATATATCACTCCAACTCCTGATAATTTAAACGTTTCTTCGGTTTAGTTTTGCTCAGGAACAGAAACTCCACTTCAGTCTTTGGGTTTAGACTTTAGAACCTTTAAGTTTAAAAACATGAACATTTATTTTGGCTTAGTACAGGAGCTAATCGACATTTTTTCTGTGCCTGCTCGCCTCCGGATTAACATACTAACCAGTTGTTTCTAAAATCCTTCAATATTTATGAGTATACTTGAAAATCAGGTGTCGTCCACTCGGTATAGGTACAAATTTCGCCATGTAAAAAAAACTTTATTTCACTTGAACAGAGCATATTTCAGATATACACGGTTTTCAAGACCAATTTATGTTTACAATTAATTAAGTTACTTAATTTAAGGTAAAAATGAAACTGAGTTATTCTTAAAAATCAGAGTTTTGTATTACTGTGTACATACTCTCTTCTTCATTCATAAGAAAAATAATCCTCCTATTTTCATGTGTACAACATCTTATTGTTTGTCTCAACATTTAACAATTAGTAACAGACTTGAAGCCTTTTCTCATTAATAAATTTCCCATTTGTTATCTTATCAACATCGTACATCAGAAGTACATAATGTATGTATAAATTTGGGATTTTCCCTGTATGATTTCCGACTTTTAGACTTGTCTGCTGATAAATATCTGCTTTTGTTATCTTGTTCTCTTTACAAGTAGCTACTTTATATTTCATAACTCTTTTCGGCATCCCTTTTGGAATACTCTTTCTCCGGTTTGTTGTTATTTGTGAGACATTGAACTCTGAAGATTGCATGGCTGAGGATTGCATTGAGGATTGCAGTTTTAGCTTCGATCATAGACAATTTCATATCCTTGACTTCAGATCAAAATTTAAATACTTGATAGACCGACTCTTTAGATGAACTGATGTCAATGCTAATATTGTGATTCAAAGATTCAGTTTAGTGATTGATAAAACTTTATAATTTCCAAGATTTAATTTCCAAAAAGAACTATTATGTGACAAATCCTCCTATTAACAAAATCAAACTGCCACTGACACAGTTCTTTGATGCAACTTCTGGGTCACTGACAGAAGAAGATCTAATTACCATTCTCAGCAGGGGAGCGCTCTGTAGCTAGCAATCTATGTAACCTGTGGGTTACACGATGCTTCACGATAGAAGTAAAGTACCCACATTAAACAAAACTTCTAAATCCAAACATATTAATTTACACCAGGGTAGCCGAAAAACTCATTCTCAAAACTCTCTAACTTTTCCCCGATTTTTTCCGACCAATTTTTCATTTTCTTCACAATTAGTATTCAAAGACCAGCATTTTAATCTTCTATCATTTTTAACATAGAATCTTTGATAAATGGAATAAAACAATTTCAGATTCAAATTTTTTAATTTATTTATTTCAACCTAAAAACATTACTTTTCTACCATAAAAGATGAATTTTCAATCCAAAAGGACAAATTCTCAACAAAACAGTTTAATTTTCGACAATCAAGATGACTTTTTAGCAAAAAAGTTAAACTTTCAAAATAATTAAATTTTCAACAAAATAGTTGAACTTTTAACCAAAATTTTTAATTTTAAACCTACAAGTATTAAAAGATTAAACTCCAACCAAAAACAGTTGCATTTTCAACCAAATAATTAAATTTTTTAGAAGACGCAGTTGAATTATCAACAAAAAAGATGAATTCTCAATCCAAAAGGATGAACTTTCTGTCCAAATAGATGAAATGTTCAACAAAACTGTTGAATTTTCGACGTTGTATTTTTAACCAAATACTTGAATTTTTTACATACAACGATTAATTTTCAACTAAATAGTAGAATTTTTAAACAAAAAAGATTAAACTTCAACAAAAACAGTTGCATTTTCAATCATATATGTAAATAAATTCTCAATCCAAAAGACGAATTTTTTAGAAAACATTCGAATTTGCAACACGAAAAATTGAATTTTCAACAAAAAGATGAATTCTCAACGAAAAACGCAATAGCTGATATTTCAAACAAAGAGTTCAATTTTTAACAAAATAATTAAGGTTTCAACAAAACAGTTGAATTTCAAACCAGAAAGACGTATTTTTAAAAACAATGTAAAAGTTACAATTTTAACAACAACAAAAATGAAATTTCTATTAAAAAGATGAATTTTAAAACGAAAAAGACGAATTTTCAATAATTGAATTTTCAATCAAAAAAGATAAATTTTCAACCAAAAATGGAAACTTTTAATAAAAAAAAAATAATTTTCAACAATAAAAAACGAATTTTCAACAAAACAGCCAATTTTTAATCGAAGAGATGAATTTTCAAGAATAAAAAAAAGTTCATCGAAATTGTTGATCTCTCATGCCAAAAGGCGTTTTTTCTGTAAAAAAGTTGAATTTAAATAAAAAAGAGGAAATTTTAAACAAAGGAGATTATAACTTTCTACCAAAAAAGAGGACTTTTCAACAAAATATTTAAATTTTCAACCAAAGAGATGAATTTTCAACTAAAATTATGAATCTTCAACAAGAAAATGATTTTTTAACAGAGTGTGGTTCATCCTTCAACCAAATAGTTCTATTTTCAACCGAAAAAGATTAATTTTGAACGAATAATGTAATAGTGGATATTTCAACCAGAAAATATTTTTAATTTAAATAAAAAACAGTTGAATTCAAATTAAAAAGTCAAAATTTTTCAACAAAATAGTTAAATCCTCAATCAAAGAAGATTGATTTTCATACAAAAAGTTGCAGTTTTAGCAAAAAAAAAAGATGAAATTTTAACTAAAACAAATGAATTTTTAAACCAAAAAGGCGAATGTTAAGAAAAATTAATTTTCAATCAAGAAAGATTTAAGTTTAATTTGCAACACTAAAATATACATTTTCATCAAAAAGTTAATTTTCTACTGAGAAGGATGATTTTTTGCATTTTCAACCAAAAAATAAAAATTTAATCGTCAGAAGTAAGAAGCTGAAAAAAAATATAAATAGAATTCAACCTAAATTAATTACTGACAAGAATATTATATCAATGTGGGTTCAAAACTTCATTTTCAAATTTCTCTCATTTTTCCGTGAACAAAAGAAATGTTGAGTTTCAACTCGAGTCTAGGGTGACCAGATGTCAAAAGTGAAAATTCAGGACATTCTAAAACACCCCACCCCCCTCAATAAAATGAGGAAACCTAACTTTACGGGAGAAAAAAATTGTTTAGCATATAATTTTTAATTTCTAATTTTTGTATTGTTAGCTAATTATTTTTGGGGCTCTTTGAAAAAAAGTGGGAAAAATTGAACAAAGTTATTATTCGCGGATGAATTTACAGCACGAAAAAAAAAGCTTTTGGACAAAAAAATGCAAAACTGCCAAATTAAGTCAAAAAGCGGGACATTTTAAAAAAATCGGGACTTGGCGGGACATGCCCAAAAAGCGGGGACACGTCCCGCCAAATCGGGACGTCTGGTCACTCTACTCGAGTCACCTAATGATGATACTGAATAAAATATACAAAAACGTATATCATAAAAAAACAATTAATTAATTTTTTTGTAGATTCGAACAAATTTCTGGGCGATATGCATGAAAATTCAAAAATATCACTTTTTGGACCACCCTAGTCGCACTAGGGCCTAGTGCGTATAGTTTTAAACCCATGCAGAGTTTGACCAATTTAGATCGTGAAACGCGTCTAAACGTGTTTAGTCCGGTACGATAGCGTATACCGTGCTGTTTGGATGCTATCAGGCCAAGTAGAAAAAGCCTTGCTATAACGCCGTAACCCTTATTATGCTGTCGTCGCAGATATTTTAATCCAATCTTATCCAGTTTGTGGCGAGGTAGCAGATATACTTTTCATCTAGACAAAATTAAAATTACTAAAATCCTTTCCAGACTTCTTTATATGAATTATATATAGAATCACTCACATGTTAATGCACTTTAAGTAAAATTATTTGCAAGGGAAATGACATTAACCACCTTCAACTTTAAATGTTTTAGATTATTAACTTCCCTATAATTTCTGTTCTTATCAATTATTATGTAAACACCCGCTGATATCTAACCAGTTAGTAATTATAATGTAACGAGTTTTAAGTTTTTATATGTACTCGTAAAATCATTTGAGTTAAAATCTTCAGACATAAAATTAAAATTCACCCCCAATGTCTTTCGACCCTCTCATCATACATTATTTCCTTTCAGGGGTAATATTCACCACTCTGGAAGATTCAATTTAATATTTATCTCCACTGTTAGAAATTTCAGTAGGAATTTTAAGAGACGCGTCACTAAAGCTGTATGCAGAAACCGTTTCTAAATTTTCCTAAACAGGACCAGAAATTTCAGCAACAGTAACTGCATAAAGCTTCATTCACATGTTTCAGAAAATTCTGTTACAATTTAGTAACTCTCAGTTAATGTAACTAAAAATTTCAAGGGATTAAAAAATTGTTTGATTCGTTAATTTTAATATAAAATGTGTAGCTTATATTTGTCCTGACAATATAAATAGTAAGAAAATATGAGTGAACTAAATGTAAAAACATCTGATTCACTGAGTATATTATATAACCGAGATACATACACATGTAGTCATTTACATATAAACTTCGCTCACATATAGTCTTACTATAATTTATATTGTTAAGACAAATATATACTGCAAATTTATATTAAAATTAATGAACCAACGGAACGTCTCAAAATTACAAATATAACCTATCTAGCCAAGTGGGCTTCATTTTTCGTAAACAGCGGAAACACCATTCAATTGAAACCTGAATTAATTATTAATTTAAACAGCTGCTGCTAGTCACTTGCGGCCCTGATTTACCTTTTTTGAAGTTTATTTACGAGGCAGATGATCTCTCGTGCAAATTTTGAATCCTTTTCACGCTTGAGATCATTCAATTTCGAAAAAAATAGGTTGACTGCATCGTTATAATTCAAAACAACTTTTTGCAGTGCATTAGCGCCCATGACCACAACCACTCTGCTTTGTCGATCCGCTTCAAACGCGTTCGAGAAGCGAGGAGTGCGCAGTTAGCAACTGCGCACTTCTTTCGGTCACGATAACTTATATTTCTGTTAACATTTAGGAATTTCAGGAAACTATTTGTGATTTTCAGATACCGTTTCCGAGTGTTAATAAAAATTTAGTAAATTTACTACAAAAGTTACTGAATTTCGCTTCCAGTACCTAATTTCGTAAATTTCTTTTACTTCAGTATCCTGAAAGTGTCGGAATTTTCCGAACATTTCTAACAGTGAAGACAAACCAATTTCAGCTTGAAATAAAACTTTCATAGGGGGGGGGGGTGTCAATTGATACTCTTACGTAATATTTTTAACAAATCAACCAACAGCCATACAACGCTGAAAAAACCAGTTCTCGTCAGATCACTGAAGTTAAGCAGCGTTGGGCGCGGTTAGTACTTGGATGGGTGACCATTCGAGAAAACTCAGTGCTGTTGGCACATCGTGGGTGTGGTGAGCCCACACTTGTAGTTATTTACTACAAGTTATCCACCTAGAAACACTACCCGAATCGGGTAGTGTCACGCCTACCCCGAAAGGGAAATGGCTTAATGGTATACATACAACCTTATAGAGCAAATCCGAGAGCAAATCCATTTATCAAAAATTATAGCATAAGGTTATAGTTCAGTAATACAATAAAAGATAATTCTATAAACAAATATCCATAAAAACAAAGTCTCTTTTACAATTTTTGAAATTAGTACTACCCACAAAAATATTCAAAAAATTTTAAGTTTACCGACCTTTGTACTATACACTAAATACATACTTACAAAGAAAAATATTAATTCGCTCTCAGTCAGAAAAAAATTCCTTTGGTTCAAACAAATTTTACTTGATTCAAAGAAATGGTTTTCTGTTCCAATACAAATTTTTCTTTAATTTAAAATGATTTTCTTCATTTTGAAGTTATTTTTAGTTGACTGAAAAAAAATTATGTTAAAGTAACGGTTTTCTTAATTGAAAAAAAAATTATTTTCGACACTGATCCATTTTTAAGATATTTACAATGGAAAAATTGCCAACTTGTTTACTTTTAAATGTTTACAGTTTGAAACCATGAACTTTTAACACTGAAGATTCTTTAATTCTTAAAGTGTATAATGTAGAAAGATGTAATTTTTTGCTGGAATAGTTAAATTTTAAAGATGTAAAAATTCAAAAATATAATTTTGAACATTTTTTTTAATAGTTCAATTTTGAAGATATACAATTGAAAATTCCTCCATTTTTAAAATTTACAATAGATGATTCATTAATTGTGAATGTTTGTAGTTAAAAATTATGTGATTTTGAACGTTTTTTAGAATATGTAGTTTAATTTTCAAGATTTACAACAGAAAATTAATTAATTTTTAAGATTTGGAGTTGAAGACACTTTACAATTTAACGTGTATAATAGAAAGTGATGCAATTTTTAAAGCATTTTTTGAAATATGTAGTTCAATTTTGAAGATTTACAATTTAAATTTATTCAATTTTGAAGACTTAAAATTAGGGGGGGGGGTCGAAAGCATTTTTACGGCTTGTTACATGAGGGAGGGGAGGGATAAAAAAATTTTCAAACACCTGCGTAAGGATTATTTTTCGAATCTTAAAACCACTCCTCTAACCGTGCATTAGGGTGGTCAAAAAAAGTCTCCGCTAAAAATTGTTCCTTTCGGCGTCAAAATGTCCCATGTATTTTGGCAGAATTTAAAAATAATATTTTTTCCAAAATATTGCTTGTTTTATTTGAGAGGACACTATTAGTGGATATTCAGGTAAAAAAAATATAGACGTTTTTCTAAACCATTTTTGCAAACAAATTGTTCATTTTCTTTCAAGTACCAGGGTGAACGGATTATTTAATTTTTTTTTTAATTCTGCCAAAATTTAGGGGAAATTACAAAAAAAGAATAATTTTTAGGGGAGCCATTTAAAAAATAAAGCCTTTTTTTGGCTCACTCCAATGTGAACTAAATCTAAAGGTATCGTTTTAATCTCTAACAGTATATTAATTTGATACGAAAAGCAGTATCAATATAAAAAAACAATACTCACAAATAATTTTTTTTATATTATATAACTTCAGATTTAATGTGAATTAAAAAAAACACTTTTAAGTCTATATTTTCTTCTTTAGCACCGATTCACTGTCCCCAAGAACCTTACATTTTTTAGAATCGGAAAATTCTGCTTCGGGGAGCTTCCATAATTGAGTTTTTAATGAGATGCGCATACAAGACACGACTTACGACCTTATTGTTCGACGAGCCAAGTAAGCTTGTTTGCAGAACATGAACACGAGAGGAAGCTCGTTATACAGTTCTTGAAGAAAAAGTAAAATTTATGGTAACATATTTGTTCATAATACGGAAAAGCTCAGGACTATATAAAGAATACTTCACGAATAGCAATTTAAAAATTAGGAAATGATGATTGAAAACTTATATAACCCTGATCAGTTATCACAGAGCTAAGTCTATTAGATTATAAATACATATAACGTAACGATAAATTCGATAAAGTCCTATTTTAGGATTTCCAATGGATGAAATAATTTATGAATCAAGATATCAGAGCTGAAATTGGATTACGCTTGGTTTTAATATAATTTCAATTCACTTGATAGAACATGTACATGAAGTTCTGAGCGTTCAAATGAACGAAATAATCTATTTTATCTATAAATATTGTTTCAACTACAATTTAAAAAAATGCATAAGTTTCTTTGCTAATATAATATTTGCAATATAAATGAAGGAATAATTTTGCACTATTTCTAGTTTGCAAAGCCTCATCAGTAAAAAATGTCGTTCATTATGAGCGTTCAGAAATTCAAGCACAATAAGAGAAGGCCAAATGATATGGGAAAAAAAGAAAAATAAACGCAGAAAAATGAATAATACCAATCAATGTTCATTTGAAGAAAATCAAAAAAATGCGAAAACAATTTTTATCACTCGGTTAACCGCTTAAATTGTTGATGTTTTCAATGCATTGTGAATGTCAATGTAATAATGCTGTGAACTGTTCGCAGCGTTTTCAGGCCTCGGACTCACTTCAGAGATCAAAAATACTGTAAATAGTGTCACAAATTAAAAAAAATAGTGTCATAAAATTTTTCAGGTATAAAACTGATGTGTAGTCCGAATTTAAAAATGTATATTCCGAAATCAAAATTTCTAGTTTTCTAACCTAATATTCTAAAAGTAATAAAAATGAACTTAAATGTTGATTAAAAATGATATTTTTCCGTATATAGGTTATCGACATTCCTGTTTTTTGTTGTTTTAATTTTTTTCCGGTATGTTAGAATATTAATGTAGTGAACCGGAAAAGGCCTTCACTACATTAATATTCCTATTTATTTATCGCAGGCTTCACAGTCTTTCCCGTTTTTCACGTTTTTCCACTTAAATGCGAACTGAATTAATAGAACCTTTTCGGTTGAAAAGTTTAATATTAAAAATGTTGCTTAAGAATTCATCTTTTTTGGTTAAAAATTGAATTATTTTGTTGAAAATTCAACAATTTTGTTAAAAAGTTATACTTCTTGGTTGAAAATTCATCTTTTTGGCTTGAAAATTAAACAATTTGATTGCAATTTTTTTTCTTGAGTAAAAAAATTTTTTGATGGTTCGAAATGGTTCCAACTGTTTTTTATTTTAAATTAAAATATTTGTCTTGTTGAACTATCAACTATTACATTTTTCGTTGAAAACTCATCTTTTTAGGTTTAAAATTCAACTCCATAGTTGAAAGATTAACCATTTTCTTAAAAGCGCAATTTTTTGTTAATGCTTCATAATTTAAGTTGAAAATTCGTTTTTTTTTTGTTAAAAATTAATTTTTTGAAGTGAAAATTTAACTATTTTGTTGATAACTCAACTCATTGGTTCAAAATTAACTTTTTAGTTGAAAAAAACATTCTCGGGTTTTTAGATTAAAAATTCAACTATTTTTGTAGTTAAACAATTTTAGAAGCGAAAAGAATATAAACTAAAAATTAATCAAATAAAATTTGTACTAAAATCACACCCATTATTAAAACTCTTTAGTAGCTGGAAAATTTTATATAATTTTTTCACAATTTATTTTTATTATTTTTTTAAAGTGAAAATTTAACTATTTTGTTGAAAATTCAACTCATTCGTTCAAAATTAATTTTTCTGTTAAAAAAAACATTTTCGGATTGAAAATTCAACTGTATTGTAGAAAATTCGTCTTTTTGACTTGAAAATTCAACAATTTGGTACAAAATTAAACTGTTTTGTAGAAAATTCGTTTTTCTTATTGAAAATTAATTCTCTTAGATGAAAATTTAACGACTCCATTTTTGGTTGAAAACTGATCATTTTTAGTTTGAAAATTCAACTATTTATGTGAAAAATTTTATAAACGAAAAAAATACAAACTGAAAATTAATAAAATAAAATCTGTACTAAAATCACATCCATTGTTAAAACTCTTTAGTAGCTGAAAAATGTTATATAATTTTTTCAACATTTATTTTTAGTGTTTTTTTTTTTTAATGAAAATTTAACTATTTTGTTGAAAATTCAACTCATTGGTTCAGAATTAACTTTTTTGTTGAAAAAAAAATTCTTGGATTGAAAATTTAACTGTATTGTAGACAATTCGTCTTTTTGACTTGAAAATTCATCAATTTGGTACAAAATTAAACTGTTTTGTAGAAAATACGTTTTTCTTATTTCAAATTAATTCTCTTAGATGAAAATTTAATTACTCCATTTTTGGATGAAAATTGATCATTTTTAGTTTGAAAATTCAACTATTTAGTTAAAAAATTTTATAAACGAAAAAAACACAAACTAAAAATTAATAAAATAAAATCTGTACTAAAATCACAGCCACTGTTTAAAATATTAAGTTGAAAGTTTTTATGTAATTTGTTGAAAATTCGTCTTTTCTGGTAGAAATTTTAAATTAATAATTCAATTAATTAAAAGAAAGTAATTAATTACTTAATTACTTATTAATTACCCAAATTCATATGTTTGGGTAAAAATGTATCTATTTTGTTGAGAATTAATCTTTTTTGGTAGAAAATTCAACTATTTGGTTGTAAATTCAACTGTTTTGTAGAAAGTTCATCTTTTTGGTTCAATTAAACTATTTTTGATTAAAAATATAAATCTTTTCATGCTTAAAATATCAACTATTACATTTCTTAATGAGAATTAATCTTTTTTCCTTAAAAATTCAATTACTTGTTTGAAAGTGGAACTACTTTTTTAATTCATAATAAACAGTAAGATTTTATCACCCCTTCCCCACCAACCCCAAATCGTCTAACGTTATTTTTGGATGACCTCTAAATAATTCACGAAAAAAATTTAGTCCGCAAAAAAAAATTTAGGGGGGGGGGGGGGGGGGTCAAAACTTACGCGCATTAACAAAGGGAGCTTTAACGTGGTTCGAAAAAAAAAAAGTTACCTAATCAAATTTATGCACGGCCCCTAATCAGCCACTGAGACAATTTTCCGAAATGGCCGGCAAATTATTTTTGTGAATTAGCGAAGAAATTCAAAAATATTTTTCAAGGAAAATTTAAAGAAATACTGGCATTAACGGACACTTCTGAGAAAATAGTGCCTTTAGTGTCATTTTTTTCAAAATATTAGGAAATAAATAACTAAAAAAAAGTGTCAAATAACTCAATTGCGTGGTGAGTCCGAGGCCTCTGTTTTGATCCAGTTTAGGATGAAAAATGATCTTTTATAGGATTTTAATAAGTAAAATTTTCCTACCATAATTCGCCATCACTTCATATCATATGAAATAATGTGGTCTGAAGTATAATGTGTTCGGTGAATAGTTTTGTTTTTACTGATTTCTCGGTGGAATAAAATGGACTCTTCTGGTGGGAGGAAAGCGGTTAAAGTTAAAAGGAAATTATCGAGGTTATTCCACCGTAGATAGAAATGAATCATTCCTACAATTATGTACAAAAATTAAATTTGAGATCAATATGCGCGGTTTACAGGCACGCATCTACGCTACACTCGCTTACACACTCATAAAAAAAATTTTCTCGAACAAAAATAACTTTTTTCGAGGATATAAATGATAATTTGATTGAAACAAACCAATTTTGGTGGATTGAACAAAATATTTGATTTGTTAAAAATTCGTCATTTTGGTTTAATTTCAACAATTTGATTGAAATTTTACTTATTTCTTGAATAACATATTTTTTTAATTTAAAATCTATTGAAAATCTCTATACTGTAGAAATTTTATTTATTTTTTATCAAAAATGCAACTGTATGGTTAAAGATTAATTGGTTTCCGTTGAAAATTAACTGATTTGTTGAAAATTCGTCTTTTTGGTTTCACTTCAACAATTTGATCGAAATTTTGTTTCCCCCTTGACTAACATTTTTTTTACTTAAACTCTATTGAAAATCTCTTACTGTAAACATTTAATATTTTTTGGTTAAAAATGCAACTGCCTGGTTAAAGATTGATCGGTTTCGGTTGAAAATGAACTTTTTTGTTGAAAATTCACATTTTTAGGGTGAACATTCAACTGTTTTGTAGAAAATTCGTATTTTCGTCTCGAAACTTAAACAATTTGGTAGAAAAATGAACTATTTGGTTGGAAATTGATGTCTTATGTTGAAAATTCCTCTTTTTTGGTAGAAAATCAATTTTTTGGTTAAAAATGCAACTGTTTGGTTGAAAATTAATGTTTTAGTTGAGGATTCAAGTACTTTGTTGAAAATTTATCTTCTTTGGTTAAATCTAACTATTTTTTAGTTAAAATTAAAATCTTCTTTGTTGAAATATCTACTATTACATTTTTGGTTGAACATTCATCTTTTTAGATTGAAAATTCAACTCATGGTTGAAAGTTGAACTACTTTATTTAAAGTTCATTTTTTTCGTTGAAGATTCATAATCTTCGTTGAAATTTTCCTTCTTTTGTTTTGTTAAAAAGCATTTTTAAACTGAAAATTTAACTATTTTCTTAAAAATTCAACTGATTACAACAAAATGAAACTATTTAGTAGAAAATTCATTTTTTTCATTGGAAATTAATTCTCAATAAAAGTTTAACTACATTTTGGTTAAAAATTCATCTTTTTTAGTTTGAAAATTCAACTTTTTTTTTTAATTTAGAAACGAACAAAATATAAACTCAAAATTATTCAAATAAAATTCGAATAACATCACATCCATTGACATGTAGTTGAAAATTTATGTAATTTATTAAAAATTCGTCTTTTTTGGTAGAAAATGAAACTGCTTGGTTGAAAATGTATGTATTTTGTTGAAAACTCGTCCTCTGGAAGAAAATTCAACTATTTGATTAAAAATCTATGTATTTTTTTGAAAATTCGTATTTCCAAGATGAAAATGTAACTTATTTTGCAGAGAATTCGTCTCTTTGGCTTGAAAATTCAACAGTCTTATAGAACATTCGTTTTCTTTTTATTGAAAATTATAAATTTATTTAACTGAGAATTTTAATATTCGATTTTTGATTGCAACTTTATCTTTTTCAGTTGAAAATTCAACTAAAAATGTATTTTATTAATTCGTCTTTCTGGTAGAAAATCATTTTTTTGTTGTTAAAAATGCAACTGTGGTTGAAAATTAATATTTTTTAGATGAGGATTTAAGTAATTTGTTGAAAATTCGTCTTTTTCATTATATTCAACTCTTTTTTTATTTAAAGTATCTTTTGGTAGAAACTGCAACTGAAAGCGCAATTGCTTGAAAATTTAACAGTTTGGTAGAAAATTCAACTGTTTCGTGGGAAATTTATGTCATTTGTTGAGAATTCATCTTTTTTGTTGAAAATTTAACTATTTGGTTAAAATTTCAGCTGTTTTGTTATAAGAACTCATCTTTTTGGCTTGAAAATTCAACATTTTTAACGGTCCCACCTAATCAGCCATTGAAACAATTTTCAAATAAAAGTAAAGAAATAGTGGCATAATTAGACAATTGTGAGAAAATAGTGGCATTAGCAGACAATTGTGAGAAAATGGTGTCTTTAGTGTTATTTTTTTCGAAATAGTAGAAAAATAGTGTAATCGGTGAAAAGAAGTATGAAATAGTGTACATATGCCGTATTGTATGTAATAGTTCCTGCCCGGAAGAGCACTTGAGGAACAAAAACCTTTATTCAATATTTAATTTGTTTATCACCGTCAGGAATTTTCCGCAAATTCAATCACCTTAAGTGAAATTTAGAAAGTTCATAAAAATGACGGGAAATATTTCTAACACTCTTTGCCAACGGATCAATTCACGATGTTTTTATAACTTTGTACATAATCCTTTTGCAACCTCAACGTTGGAATTGATGATAATTTGAATATCAAATATCCAAGCTCTTATCTTAGTACAAATTTAACTCTTAATTTCCCACGAGTTGATTATTGTCGTATCTGCATTTGAGGCACGCTTATCAGTTTGCTGTCGAATCACAGATCTTGCAAGCCTACAACCCTGACCGTTGTGTACAATAATGCATGTGGATTTTCACACTCTTGAAAATACTAAGTATATGTATACAATGTGATGTTTTACGTTCACGCGTAGATGTAGATTATGAAAACTAGTGACTATTGCAATAAGAGTGATTATGCAAATTATTAGAAAGTTTATTATATTAAAAGAATAAACTACGTTTAGCAGAA
>CAKNYM010052570.1:36511-47522 GCA_932195095.1 Andricus curvator
GGTCAAATTTTACACAAATCTAATACCTTCTCTAGATGAGAATGTAATATCGCATTTTTCATTTTGTCTTGGTGGCCACCCATTAAATTACGTAACAGCTTTTTTTGGGGAGAGGAGGGGTAAATTGATTCTGTTAGGTAATAGTTTTAACAAATCAACCCTACAGAAAATCCATGTAGGGGAGACCACCCTACAACAGATAATAAGTCTATAGTAGATAATAATCAGGAATTAAAAGCACAAATATACCTAAAATAGTTATTTCTAATTCTAACTTATTGACACGTATATGCAGTGTTCTAACTATTAATTAAATTAAATAGTTGCTTTTACATACATTATTATTTTAAATGAATGATTATCTACTACACTGTTAGAAAAATCTATACTAACTTTAGTATACATGTAATGGAAGCAAGAATGCACAACATGAAATTAAATTTAGTATACCAGCGTATAGTAAATTTAGTATATTCATACTCAATTTAGTATACACGTATATGAAATTTAGTATACTCGTATATTAAATTCAGTATAAATATACTAAATTTACTGTACGCTGGTATACTAAATTTAATTTCATGACAGATTTTCTAACAGTGTATAGGTTTTTCTTCAATATCGGTATAATGAGTTTAGTGTTTTGATTTTTCCCCTATAATTATGTAGAAAAATATCCATAAAAACAAAGTTGTTTTTACAATTTTTGAAATTACTGCTACTCCCAAAATTATTCAAAAGCATTTTATTAAAAATAAAAAATTCCATTTTTCTGCTATGCTATGTAAGATACCAAAAAATGTTGAACAGCAAAATTATATATCTCAAAAAAATCTACAAAGTTTCTTCAGGCTATTTTTTAATAAACAGCATAGTTTTGGCTTTAATCGTGAAAAATGTTGCTAACAATAAAATAATTCCATTTTCCGGTCAAACTATGGACAATGTGAAAATATATTGTCAGGAAAAATTATTCACCTCAGAAAGAATTACAATTTTTCTTTAGACCATTTTTTAATAAGACGCATAGCTTTTGTTTTAATCGTAAAAAAAACAGAAAAAAAACAATGTACCCCCCGCATATTATTAAAAATAAGAAATGCCATTTTCCTGCCAAACTACACAAGATAGAAAAAAAATGTTAAACAGCAAAATTATTTATCTCAAAAGGATCTACAATTTCCTTTAGACTTAATGAGACGCATAGCTTTTTCTTTAATCGGTAAAAATGTTATTAACAATAAAAGAGTTCCATTTTCCGGTTAAACTATGGACTATACGAAGAAATATTGCCAGGCAACATTTTTGTTTTAAACGTAAAAAAAATTAATAAGAATGTACCCGCGCAGGTGGAGAATATTATTAAATAATATTGTGATAAAAATGTTTTAAAAAACCACAAATTGAAAAAATTGATAATTTTGAAAATATAAAATAAAAAATTATTCAGTTTTCAAGATTTATATTTCAAAGGCATTTAATTTTAAACGTTTTTTTTTAATAGTTCAATTTTGAAGATTTAGTTCAATTACTTAAAAATTAATTTCTTTGGTTGAAAATTTAACTATTTTGTTGATAATTCGTTTTTTTCTTGGTTGAAAACTGATATTTTATGGTTGAAAATTCAATTCTTTGGTTTAAAAATCATGTATTGTGTTAAAAATTGTACGATTTGGTTAAAAATTTATGTGTTTTGTTGAAATATTGTCCGTTTTGTAGAAAACCAATTTTTTGTTGTTAAAATGCAACTGTTTGGTTGAGAATTAATCTGTTTAAGTTGAGGACTCAACCATTTTGATGAAAATGATTTAAAATTGCATTTATTTCGGTTGCAATATCTACTATTACATTATTTGTTGAAAATTCATCTTTTGTTAAAAAAAACATTTTTTGTTGTTAAAGATTCACAATTTTAGTTGAAAATTCATCTCTGATTGAAAATTCAAATTTTTTGTAGAAAATTCGTATTTTTTGGCTTGAAAATTCAACAATCAGGTGCAAAATTCGACTGTTTGGTAGAAAATTCGTTTTTTTTTTAATTTTTAATTAATTTTTTAATGACAAATGTGACAATTTTTTTCTTAATGCCTAAAAAATCTCTTTCTTAATTAAAAATTCAATTCTCGATGAAGATTCGTCTCTTTCATTTGAAAATCCACCTCTTTTGGTAGAATTTTCATTTTTTTCGATCAATTCAACAGTATTTTATTTAAAATATAAACTATTACATTTTTTGATGAGAAGAAACATTGTAAGTAATACCAAACCAACCCTCCATCCAAATCGTATTACGTTGTTGTTGGATGACCCCTAAATAACTTGACGAAAAAATACGTGGTTCAAAATTTCAGAACAAAACTTTACGTAATTTATGGACGACCCCTAAAGACCTAACCTAAACTATCTGTCCTCCAACATAAAACTGAGAGTGTACTTCTAAATTCCCCAAGTGTACCAAGTGTGTAATTCAAGCTTATATCATTTTTATATCCACCACATTGAAAATGACCAGCCAAGAAGTTGTGACATGCATTTTAAATCTCGCACTGCGTAGGTGTTAAATGTGAAATTAATTGTAATGTATACAATGAAGAATATGAGTAGAGAAAAAGATCGTATAGTGAAACTGATATGACCCAGAATTGAGACTGTGAGACAGCATAGTTAGAAGTCACGCAAGAAACACATGATTTTTAATTAGTTGTTTCACACATTCTCTTTCATCGGTTAGAACTTAGTTCACAATCTTTTTTAAACAAAAGTGGCATTGTTCTGCCATAAGAAATATATTTTTTTTCTTATTGTACTTGAAAATATATTATCCAACCCTCAAGTAAGAACGCGTTTACTGTTCAGTTTAGGTAGCACACATTAATTGAAAACATCGTATAGGGGCACGCGCCTTTATTTGAATAATTGTGATAATAACGTTGGAAAGGCACAAAGAAAGAGCCCGCCATTCATTGAAGTATCTGCGTATATATGTGCGCGAGCCTTACGCTTACAGTACTGATCATGAAGATTTTCCATGAGTCACTTGTTACAAGCTCTATGCTCTGAAGTCTAAACTCCTTTCTCCACGTAAGAAGTAACAGGTTCAATGAGTATTTGTTTATTCCAGGGTCTTTCTTTCACTTGTACTCTCTTTTTACTCGCCCGTACATTTTCGTCCATTCATTAATAATATTTATAAAAACTTAGTAAATAATTCAAACAGTTGCATTATGAAGCTTCAATAATACAAATGTAAAGCTTTCATATTAGAATACTTTTGAAATTAGAAAACATTTTAATTTCATTAACAATGTAAGAAGTATCCAATGATTGCTACTATCTAATGTAGAATGTATAATCCAATTATTTAAGATTGAATATTTAATACCTATGATATCTAAACTGGAACTTTTCAATTTTGGCACTGTCAAAATTTGAAAGCTTTAAAAATAAAAAGGATTTAATTTCCACACATAAAAATTGGTAAGTTAACAAAACTTTCAAAGCAACAGTTCGAACTAGATCTGAATGCTAATGGTTTTCAAATAAAAATCAATTAAATTAAATATATAATTATGTTAATATTTCTTCAAATATAGAAGCAATCTAATTTTATTTCTATGTTGATTAAACATTTTAAAAAGCATCCAGGTTTTGATGTTTTAGAAATTTAGAGGATTAAAATCAATTTTTTAGACTTGAATCTAAATCAGGCTATTTATCCGACAGATGATTTCAAATTCCCGGTCATTTCCAGTTTTTTTCACCGTCAATTATTTTTTTTTCCTGGTCAATCAGTCATTTAATTATTTACAAACTGATAAAAGCACCATAGTTTATATTAATGTCTAATAGTCGATTTGAAGTTAATGTAACTATCGTATACTAATATATTTTTTATGAAAAAGAAAATAATGAAAAAACATTACCACTAAAAAAGATATTTAATAAAAGAGTTTATCTTTCAACCAAGAAATTGAATTTTCAACCAGAAAAGACGAATTTTCAACAAAATTAATGCATTTTTAATTAAATAGTTGAGTTTTTAACCAAAAAAAAATTTTGCAGTCAGAAAAGAAAAAAAATCGCATCAAAATTGTTTAATTTTCAAGCCAAAAAGGCAAATTTTCTACAAATCAGTTAAGTTTTCAACCTGAAAATATGAATTTTTAATAGTGATGCATGTCGATCATTTTTGGACAAAATCGAGATTTGCTTAAAACATAGTTAGATGGAATTGAAATGTAATGGAGATCAAGAATTTTTAATGAAAAAAGTCGATCGAGACGAGACGATCATCTCGACTTGAGTGATCGTTCGTCTCGATGTGATGAGAATGTTGTTCAAGGTTTTAATTTAATCTGACGAGATTTCGGAAAAAATTTTAAATGATCGACATGCATCACTAATTTTTAACAAAAACAATGATAATTTGCTACAAAACAGTTGAATTTTCAAACCGAAAATATGATTTTTCAACAACAAAATATGTGGTTACAAATTCAACCAAAAGGAATGAATTTCTAACTAAAATGATGAATCTTCAACCAAAAAAATTAATTTTCATCCAAAAATATCAATTTTCTACCCACGAAGACAAATTTTCAACAAAATAAATGAATTTCGCCTAAAAAAAAAAAAATTTCAACCAAAAATAGAATAGTTAAATTTTCAATCAAAAAATTAAATTTTGAATCGAGGAGATGAAATTTTTACACACAAAAAATTAAATAAAAAATTTTCAACCAAATAGTGGAATTTTCAAGTAAAAAGGCGAATTTTTAACAAAATAGTTCAATCCTCAACCAAAAGAGGTTACTTTTCCCAAAGAAGACAGATTTTCAACAAAAGACTTGAATTTTCAGCTACGAAAGATTTTTCGGTCAATAAAAAAAAATTCATACAAAATATTGAATTTTCATACCAAATAGATGAATTTCCTACAAAATAGAAAACATTTTAAACCATAAATATGATTTTTCAACAAAAAAGTTTATTTTCAACAAAACAGTTGAATTTTCAACGAAAAATAATGATTTTTAAACAAAATTGTTATTAATACATTTTCTTCTCTAAATATAATTTCATTAAGGTTCCACGTTTCTTTAATAAATTAACAGAATTTATATGAATGGTTTTGTGATTTTGTAAAACTAAGGGTGACTTTAAATTTCTTTTCCGAAAGCACTTACCGCACTCAAAAAAATTGTTTTATGACAAGGTAATTTAACACTAGTCCCCATTTCAATTAGGGCAGTGATCAGAATCTCACTAGAACAACTGGACAGTAGTAAGTTCTAGTCAGGACCCTTTAAGGCACTGTTAAGATTTTTTATTCTTTGTGACTAGAAAAACTATATGCGTCTAGTTAGGCCCCAATCTTCTATTGTAGCCTGGCTTTAGTTGGTTTGTGATTAAGATAAAAGGACTGAAAAGTTCTAGACAGGAACTGGTCAGGCCTGACACGCGTGGAAAATTATCGGGGAAGAGTTACGTCCAGTTAGAGCACTGTCTAGACTATCTAATCTAGACGGTCTTTTCGGGCCCTAATCCAGTGCTGGCTAGCCCGTCATGACCAAAAATGTTTTAATGATCAAACCCAAATATTTTTTGCACATTTCCGAAAAAGGTAGGATGTTTAAAAGTACCAAAGACGAAAAATGAACATTAAAAAAATGAACTTTTTCTCCCATCATCTAGTCAGTCTTTTCGGGCCCTAAGCGGGTGCTGGCTAGCATATCAGGACTAAAAAAATTTATAATGTTTGAATCTGAATATTTTTTTACACATTTAAAACAATATTCATAGTGTTTGAAGTTATAAAAAATGAAACATGTAGATTAAAAACAACAATTTTTGTCTCAAAATCTAAGCAGCCTATGAAATCATTTTTAAAGTCAACCATCTAAAATAGATTTTTACAAGAACAACTGAATAGCGCTAGATTAACTCGTCCAGACTAGCGCTAGTTTATCTTGCCCAAACTAGCGTTTGCCCATACAAAAACGTTTCACTTCTACTCAGCGCCATAATAGACCGCCTTGACAGCGCCACATTAGCGGTCTGGACGGTCTATCCTGGCCTTATTTTGTTTAAAATAAAGATAAAATTGTTTTTAATATCTGAAATAAAAGGGAGACAGTTGAATTTGAACTGTGCATGTGAAAGACAGTAAAAAATAATGAAAATAATCAATTGTCATAGTAAAGTCCAAATGTTCAATATTCAGGTGTGGTGTGATACAAATATATGCAAAAACGATTTTCAATCAACAAAGTATAAACATCTGAAATTATGTATCCAAAATTAGCATGTATTTAAATATTCTTATTCATTTTATTGTTCACAAATCGTTTTTCACATATATTTATATCGCAGCTGAATGCTGATCATACCGAAAAACAGAGAGGGTCTAGAAGGGAGGTGGAAGGGTATTTCTGTTAGGACTTCATTAGAAATTCTAGATAGAGCCCGGCTAAAACAGCGTTACAGAACTAGTTTGGCCCTCTTTATTTTTCCCGATCAGCACCCGATCATAAATAGGCAATACTAGCCGGGGCCCTTCCAAATCCCGATCGCAATTTCTACATTGTGTGTTTAGATTAACTTTTTAAGATTTACCCTCTAAAACTTGTATTCGTTAGATTGTTTTGTATGATACTTTTACGCCTTTCTGAACTAATTCCACTGAACTAATTTCAGAAAATGATTTTTTTTTCATTTATTTCATCTGAACGTTCAGAACTTCAGGTACATCTAACCTGTATCAAACCTGTTTTTTTAACCGTCGGATAATAATAATATTTATCAAGAATCTCTCACGGAAGATTGAGTTCTGAACTGTTCTGAACAATGAGAATTTTTATTTAGATTTAAAATAAGCGTAAATGCTATTAGCGTGTCGGATTCTTTGGATTGGTTCAATATGCCAGCTGCGCACGAATAAATGCCGATTGAATATCTATAAATGACGCCTACGCGAATATAGGCTATGGAGGATAGAATCAGAATAGGCCTTTGGTTGAGTGGAGTGGTGAATAGTAAGTAAAGTTAGTAAGTGTTCGTCACATAGAATGCAAGGCAAGGCAAGACAAGGCAAAGTCAGCGGAGTGAGTCTAATTGCAAGGTAGACAATAGGTTGTAGACGAGGCCTCGTATTACAGTATTACACTATCCATTTGATTCGTTTGAGTTTAGGATGATTTGAGGCTTCAATTTGAATTTGATGATGATACAGAAGTTGCCAATAAGGCAAATTCTGACTAGTTACGCTCGTGACACAGAGACGATATTGAATGGGCTGCGGGCTATTGGTCGATGTGAGGTCACGTGCGCAACTCTTTCTGTTGCTGCAATTGGTCCGTATACGTTTTCCACATGCAACTTGCGGGGGCAGAGCCAGAGGACTATCGTTTTACATTTCCACTCATATTTACACTTTTACAGTCATATATTGTCGCACGACCGCACGGAGAAAAATGGATGTTTAAATGTAGATGTTTAAAGGGTAAGATTGTTCCGCCTAACATGCAGATATTCATGCCAAACATCTACTATCTTTTTGAGATGTTAGGCGTAACAATATTTTTATGTTAAACTGTAACATATTCAGATGTTAAAATCATCTGAACGAATGCGCATTCGAATTTCACGACTATATTTGACGGCTATATAATTTCGATATTACAATTATGGAATATTACAATTTTTGAACATTTTCAAAGAATCAAAATTAGCTATCCTTAATTAAAATTGTATAACGACTTTTGTCTGTCTACACGACAGAACAATGTTCTTAAGTTTGAGGTTATATTGACTCGAACACCTTTGAACATTTGACACGTGATTTGACAAAATTTTTGTGAATTTATAATAAAATATGAGTTTAAGTAACCTCAAATAGATAGAATTTTAAATGCAGATTACATATTATTCGTTCTCAGCTTACTTACCCCGTTTTTATTTTTTATTTTGAATTAAAAATATTAAACATAACCTCAGCTAGACTGAATGTATTATCTGATCGGCATTTCATACCCTGTATCTGTTTTTCGTTCATGTACGAAAATTCAAGCTTAGTTTTAAATTCACAAATAAGTTATCAATTAATTCCTTAAATGCTCAGAAATAAGAAAATTCCTCAAATATTTACAGCCGTTAGTTGACATAACCATACATGCAATGTTTCGGATATTTCAGGTTGAACATTTTGGATGTTTCAGAGTAACATCTCACTTTTTAATATCTACAGATCCTAACTTTGAACATCTAGATTGCTGTCCTATAGTTAAACATAAAATATGTTAACCCTGAAGATCTAGATGTTACGTTTAAACATCCATTTTTCTCCGTGCGTGAAGCACTAGAATCACGTACTCCTTCATTGTCGATGAATCGAATATCGGAACGACTTGTGCAACCACAAACCAAAATTTGTACACGCTTTTAGGGTCAAATCCATATATCTTATGGGGTAAGAACTCAGAGCACCAGTGATTGGCACCACTTTCTAATTTGCTCTAAATTATAGAAAAATGCAAATATTTGACGTACTCTACTCGAATTACTTTCATGTGAGAAAATATGATAACACAGAAAAAACAGAAGTGAATTTTTGTTGCGGGTAATTTTCAAGTAGATAAAGTTCAACTTTTTCGCATCGCAACAAAACAATATTTAATAGAGTAGTTAATTTTTGTTGCAGATAAAGATTACTCTGAAATCGATGTAAAGATTACATTTCGTTTTTTCTGTGAAATATTTGCATTTTCCTATTGTTTAAACAAGATTAGTGGGGGGTGCCAACGATAGGCGCCTGTCTGTAGTGGCTACAACTTCTTCGGAGTTTATTTTTTTTTCAATTCGAAAAGAGTTTCCATTTATTTTATGAACTTTCTTTCGCACAAATATAGATGAACCAATATTTCCCGCGTGGGAGCAAAATTAAAAATTTTAAACAATTTTAAAGTTCAGCTTTAGGGGTCGTGCATAAATCACGTAATGTGTTTTAGGTGGGGGTGGGGCAACAATTTTTATACGCTGCCTTACATTGAGGGAGGGGGCGATAATTGGTCAAAAACCATTTCTTACTTAAGATATTTTAAATACAGCCAATCACTAAAAAAGTACATTAACTAAAAAAAAATCTGCCCGCTTCGCGGGCACATTCTCATGGCGCGCTTCGCGCGCGGCTCGCTTCGCTCGCAAGTTTGAGCGCGCCTAGGGCGCGCGACTGTTGGATCTCGCGCTTCGCGCTCGATCATATATTTATCTCGCGCTTCGCGCTCGATTATGTATTCACCTCGCGCTACGCGCTCGGGCGTATTTGCATCGCGCTTTACGCTAGGCTCCTCTAGATTTTTGAACTTCGTGTTCGACTTCGATGAAAAGAAAAAGTTTGTTTGCAAATATTATAAAATTATCAAAACCTCTACATATTAAGTGATTGTTAAATTTTCTTTTATTTTAGACTGAAAAGGAACTTTATTTACTCAAGGTTCTATCGACCTTAAGGAACACATTCTCATCCAGACACTCGCGCTCCGCGCTCGATATTTGATTTGAAAATCATTTGAACCGTATGATAGAAACAAAAAAGTTGGAGCGCACTTACGGCGTGCGATTTGGTAAATACACTGAGCGCGCACTTTGTGCTTCGTGTTATATGTTCTTCATATACAAATTACTAAATTTGTATTTGATTTCAAATGAAAAGTAATGATATAATTGAGGCGACAAATTTTATTAGTTAACATTTTATTTTAGCTTGTGCCGTTTATCAAAAAAGTTAATTTTTTCATTTTGAATATATTCTTACCACAAAAATTGATTACGGGTGTGTAAGTCTTTTTTGAATGCACAATTTTTGTTCATTTATATGTTTTCGTACCTTGCATTGTTTTTTCAAAACTTTGATTTTTTTTACTGTCAATGTTATTTTCACGAATAAAACAAAAACCACGCATCCTATCGAAACATGAGTCACAATAAATTTGTACCTCTTCCATGGATGAACAAATTTTGTTTCGGTCATTTTTTCGTAGCTGGTAATATTCGTCTGAAAATTTGATTTTTCTATTTTCAATGCTGTTTTTTACGAATAAAACAAAAACTACGCGTCATATCAAAAAGTGAATGATAAGAAATTTGTAGATCTTTTTTAGGTGCACAATTTTGGTGAGATGATCTTTTCTGGTATCTTGCATAGTTTTACAGCAAAATGGCTTTTTTGATTTTTCATTAATTTTTTGTGCGATCAAAATTTGAATTTTTTATTTTTCGAAAAATTCAAAAAGTTGTCATGAAAATATTATAGGGTGTTCAGGAATCAACGTTTTTCTCCTCTTGACTTTTTTTCATATCGTGCGTTTTTCGGCTTAAAATGTTCATTTTCGTTTGTTTTTTGGAATTTTGAAAATGCTATAACTCCAGTAATTTTTTTTTATCACGAAAAGTCATAAGAATATTTTGTTCGTCATTTTACGTACTACTAATAACCGTACATAGAATTTTCAAATCTTCCAAAAAAGTGGTCTCAAAAATTTTCAAAATGTGCTCACTTTTTGGATTTTCATCCAAAATAGCTGGTTAACGAACTCGTTCTCTATTTTTCGGCCATAAAAAAGTGTGCCAAAGCTCAATCAAATCTGATCATTTTTTCGAAAGTTATCGTGGCTACAGACAGACAGACAGACAGACAGACAGACAGACAGACAGACAGACAGACTACAGACTACAGACAGACAGACACCTTCGTAAAAATCGTTTTTTCTGACTCAGGAGGTCTCAAAACGTGGACATTTGATGAAAACCGACTATGTCAAATTTTACATAAAACCAATACCTTCTCATTAGAATGAGAATGTAAAAAAGTTACTTCATTGATAACTGCAAAAGTATTACTTGTGATTTATCTAATAATATAGTTCTACTTAGTAATATTAGTATCAAAATTAAATGTAACTGGCATACATTTTCTGGGGGGGGGGGGGGGGGGGGGGGGGGGGGGGGGGGGGGG
>CAKNYM010052570.1:47622-68744 GCA_932195095.1 Andricus curvator
CCCCCCCCGCCCACAAACAATGTAAGATTACGTGAACTATTTTAGACCCCCTCCCATCATACTCAGATTTTATAAACTTAGGGAACGAACATACACGGAAAAAATTTATCCGTAAAAAAGTCACGAACTAGTAGCTAGGTCTCGGATATGAGAAAAATTCATCGAATATTGATGTGTTTTCGTAAATAATCTGCGAACTTTGAGAAAGAATTGACGAACTCGATGTGAAAATTCTAAAACGGTTCATCACTTTTTTTTTACGTGAATAATTACAAAAATATTACGAGTGATTGGGCAAAGATTCTCAGAGCACTCACGAGCTTGCCCGACAAATCTGGGAACTGGAAAGTAGGTTCGCCTGTACGTGGCCCGCACACACGCTCGTCCAAACGCGCCGGGCGTGTGTGCGATCGTATGTGTGCTTCAAGTTCCTCGGATGAGTGGCTAGAAGTTTTATAATACCTATTTTGTTTGGCATTGATGGCTGCGCGTGTTTACGCACTCCTGTTTTATGTTTAGAAACTGGCGAGTCAGCAGTCTTTGAGGGTTCGAATCCTCTGAGTTGCGAATTTGTAAATTAATATAAATTAAATCGTACAAATAAAATTTTTTCTATTTATATTTCAGTCTGAAATTTTCAGGATCTGTTCGTAGGAAATTCGAACTGTTCGTTAAAAATTTCGAAATTCATCCATACATTACTCATAGAAATAAGGATGTAATGTTTCATTTTCTTATCTCGTATCCGACACCTAGCTACAAGTTCGTGACTTTTTTACGGATAAATTGTTTCCCTGTACATATAAAATATAAACTCTGTTAATTAAATAAACGCGTGGAACCTTAATGAAATTAGTTTTAGAAAAATGTGTTAATAGTAATAAGTATTTAGTTGTACGAACGTAAAATTTTATAATTTCTACAGGGCCTAAAATGTGTCTTTGGGTTGAACTTTCAACAATTTGATTGAACTTTTGTTTGTTTGAAAATTCATCTTTTTTGTAGAAATTTCATCTGTTTTGGTTAAAATACAACTGTCTAGTTAAAAAATATTCTGTTTCGGCTAAAAAATAACTTTTTTTGTTGAAAATTAACTTTTTTGTTGAGAACTCACATTATCGGGTTGAAAATTCTATTTTTTTTGTAGAAAATTCGTATTTTCATCTTTTTTACCCTTTTTTTCTCTGCGTAGAAAATTGAATTATTTGGTCGAAGGTTTAACTACTTTGTTAAATGTTCAATTTTTTAGTTGAAGATTCATCTATTTAGTTAAAAATTCATTTCTTTAGTTGAAAATTCATTTTTTTTTGTTATGAAAATTAATTTTATTGTCTTAACTGAAAAGTTAACTATGCCATTTTTTGTTAAGAATTAATCTTTTTTAGATGTTTTTGGTTTTTGGTAGTAAATTATTCCTCTTGGTTGAACATTCAACTATTCGATTAAAATTTTATTTATTTTGTTGAAAATTCGTATTTTTCGGTTAAATACAACTGTTTTAGATTTAAAATAAAAATCTTCATTATTTTGTTGAAAATTCCTTGTTTGGACTAAAAACAAGGTTGAAAACTAATTTCTTATACTGCAAATTTAACTAATTGGTTGAAAATGAACTTTTTTGTTGAAATTTCATACTTTCAGGTAGAAAATTTTACTGTTTTGTAGAAAAGTCATTATTTTATTGAAAAATAATTCTTTTAATGAAAAGTTAACTATTCCATTTTCTGTTCAAAATTGATCTTTTTAGTTTAAAAATTCAACTATTTGGTTTAAAAGTGATGTAATTTCTTGAAAATTTTTCTCTTTTGCTAGAAAATAAATCTTCTTGGTTGAAAATTCAACGATTTGGTTTGAAACAATATATTTTTTTGAAAATTCGTCTTCTTTGGTAGAAAATTGATCTTCTTGGTTTAAACTTCAACTATTTGGTTAATAATTGATATACTTTGTTAATAAGTCGTCTTTTTTAGTAGAAAATTATTCTTCTTGGTTGAAAATTTATCTTTTTGCTTGAAAAATGAATTATTGGGATGAAAATATTGATTGAAAAATCTTTTTTCAATTAAAATTAAAATCTGTTCTTGGATAAAATATCAACTATTGCATTTTTTATTGAGAATTCATCTTTTTTGGTTGAAAATTCAATTACTTTTGGATGACCCCTAAATAAATTCACGAAAAAGACTTTAGATAATTTATGCACGGCCTCTCAAGTGAAAATTCAAATATTCCAATGGTGGCCTATAAACTACTATTTAGATAGTAATTTTCCTGAAGAATACAAAATTTCAAAGTTCGCCGAGAGGTAAAAATCCGAATTTACGCGCTGTAGCCTGTAAACGGCTACAGCTTCTTTGGAATTTTTTTTTTCATTCAGAACAGACTTTATTTGGCTTTCAGATAGATATTTTCTTGGAGAAAATAAAATTTCCGACGTCCTATGAGCAACAAGAGAGCGGGAAAAAGTGGATCCTTTGAATAATTCTCTAGTTAAATGAGTAGCTCTATAAACTATCTTAAATTGAAGCGCAGCTTTTCGGTGATGAATTTGGTTAAAATCACTGTTTCCCCTTCAGGTTATTGAATTTGACTTATGTAAAGAAAAGGATGAATAATTTCAAATAGAAGGATTGACTGTGTCACACGGTGACAGTCACCACTTAGCGAGAAGAAGAGTTACTATTTCGCGTAGTAAGCCTTACTACTGTGTAGAGTAAGTTTGCCGATTTCGCATTGTATACGCACGTACGCTGTAGGCGATTTATAAATAGATCAGCTCGAAACTCGAAATTTTAGGGATTCCGTTCCCGATTTTATTCGTTAAAATCATAAATGGTATTTTTTATTAAAAACGCGAACCAACTCCTGTGTAGCGAGTTTCAATTTGATTTGATATACTTAATTATGCGTATTTAATATTCTCAAATTGGCGAAATTCCGTCGCACAGAAGGAAATTGAATTTTTCATGACGTTAACTAAAATACAACAGTGGCTTTTGATAAATTATATATGAAGCATGGAGGACTAGTTTCGTGATTAAATTAACTTTTAATGAAAGGGTCATATATCTGATGTTACTTTCAGAGCGTCATGTATCTGATATTACATTCAAAGCTTATTTCTGGCATTTCGTTTGGTAAATTATTTAGCACTATATAAGGTTGACTTTTGTACATGAAAGAGTTGGATTTTCCACTTTTGAAAGGAAACATTTTCATCCTATGATTTACAACAAAATATTCATCGCCATGCCAAAAACATGTTTTTCAATTTTTCAATTAAAAATACCAATTGAGTTGTACAAAGGCTGATTATAAAACTCGTTTCTAATATTGATACTCATGAAAAATGCTACAGAACTTTTGCTTTAAAATCTAATCCTTTTTATCCATTATTCAGTTCGTACTGGTTTCCTAATTCTATGAATAGAACCTTTTTTGGTGATAAAATTATCTAGTTTTGAAATTTAAAATACTCGAAGTTGTATATCCTAGGACAAAAATGTTTCCCTTCAAAAGTGGAAAATCCAACTCTTTCATAAGCAAAAGTCAACCATATATATTGCTAAATAATTTACAAAAAAAATGCTAGAAATATGCATACGACATATGCTTTGAAAGTACAACATCAGATATGCGACCCTTTCATTAAAAATTAATTTAATTAAATAACTAGTCCTGTATGCTTCATGTATAATTTATTGAGAGCCATGTTGAATCCTAATTAACGTCATGAGAAACTTAATTTCCTTCTGTGCTATGGATTTTCGCTAATTTAAGAATATTAAATACGCATAATTAAGTAAATTGAATGAAACTGGAATTCGCTACACCGGAAATGGTTATGTGCTTGAAGTTCTGAACGTTCAAATGAACGAAATTTTTTACTGATGACTTTGTAAACCAGAAAAAGTGTGCTAAAATGTTTGTTCATTTATATTGGAAATAATTTATTATTGAAATAGAATTATAAAGCATATTTTAAATTGCAGTTGAAACAATATTTATGGGTAGAATAGAAATGAGGAAAAACATTTCGTTCATTTGAACGTTCGGAACTTCAGGTACATGAAATGGTTGACGTCTTTATGAAAATACAATTTACGATTTTACCGAATAAAATCACGAATGGAATCCTTAAAATTCCATATTGATATTGTTATTTTCAAGGAAAGATTTTAACAAAACGAAGAAAATATATCACACCTCTCGAAATCAACCTTTGTTTTGGATAAGCGGGAAAGTAATAAGAAAGCAGTATGCGCGTCCCAGGGAAATAATAAATCATTTCAAAGAGGAAACCTGCTCGCTGCGCAGCGACTGATATGACAAAGGGCCCTTTTTCTGCAAGATGAATATGGCATGATGAACATTTTTATGTTGTCCTTAATTCCATGAATTGGTTACCTTAAAAAAATTGAAGTCTCGAAAGTATTAAAATTCATATTTTCAAATTCAAAACACAAAAGAGACAGGGATTGTATCATTATAAAAAATTTTTTTTTAACAAAACAGTTAAGTTTTCAATTAATATTTTCAATGTGAATAACAATTTATTGACATGCTTGAAGAAATGAAAATTATTGATTTTTTTAAAAAGTAAAGCATCTAAATTTCTAAATACAGACTTCACACTTTTCTATATGAATTGAGATATCGAATTGACAATTTACAAAATTAAATAGAAGGAACTAATTAAAGTTTGCATACTCCTTAATTTCTGGAAATAAAAAAAAATTCAAACCTTTTTCAAAGAATTTTTTTGTAATTCCAAAAATTTAGGAGTATACAAACATTCATTAATGCCTCCTATTTCATTTCCTAAATTTTGAACTCCATATATAAATTCGCGTGGACGTGAGTTGTTGCAAAATATATGTCGACAAATTATTTTGAGGTAGGTTAGTATGGTATGGCCTTAATAGAAGCCAATAAGAAATCCAACTGTTTAAGGGTAATTCTTTTTAAATGAAAATTCTATTTTTATATTTTTGGTTCAGAGTTCATCTATTTTGGCTTAAAATTTTACTATTTGGTTGAAGATATAACTATTTTTGTTTGTTTTGAAAACTCGTTTTTTACACTAATTAATGTTAACTGAAAATTTAACCGTTCTATTTTTGGTTGAAATTTTTTTTATAGTTGAAAATTCGTGTATTTTGTTAAAAATTCGTATTTTTTTGGTAGAAAATTAATCTTCTAGGTTGAAAATTCATCCTTTTGGTTTAAAAATTCTACAATTTTCGTAGAAAATTCAACTATTTGGTTCAAAATTCATGTTTTTTTATGATTCATTATTTCAGATAAAAATGTATCTTTTTTAGTTAAAAATTCATTTATTTTGTTGATAACTCGTCTTTTTTGGGCTCTTCTTTTGATTGAGGATTCAACTATTTGGTTGAGAATTCGTATTTTTTTGTTGAATTCAACTGTTTTTTATTTAAAATTAAAATCTTTTGGGTGAAATATCAACTAAATATTATATTTTTTGTTGAGAATACATCGTTTTTGATTTAAAATTCAACAATTTAGTTGAAACTTGATCTCCGTTGTAGGCATTATTTTGTTATTGTTGAAGATTCATCATTTTAGTTAAAAATTCAACTATTCTGTTAAAAACAGATTTTTTTTTTAAATTCAATTGTTTGTTGAAAATTTGTCTTTTTCGCTTGACAATTCCAACTGTTTTTGGTTGAAGTTTTATCTATTTTATTTAAAAATTCAACCATTTGGTTGAAAATTCATCTTTGTATAGGTTGAAAATTCAACTATTTGGTTAAAAATTCAACTATTTTCTTGAAAATTCGTCTCTTTTGCTGGAAATTTTATCTATTTGGTAGTAAATGTAACTGTTTGGTCGTAAAATTAATTTGTTGTTGTTGAAAATTCAACGTTTTGGTTGAAGAAAAAAAAAATTGTGTTTTATTTGAGGCATTTTTATCAAATGATCGAAGAAAAAAACTTTTTTACTTAAAAGCGGGGGTGGGGTATTAGTATTTGTGACGCTACCCTGGTGGTTTAAAGCTTTGTGTGATGATGTTGTGACGAAGAAGGGGAAGAGTAGAAAAAGTACGACGCAGTTTTTCAACAACCCCTTATCGAATCTTGGATCTTAATTAGCAAAAGAGGAATGTAGAATTCGACTGAGTCTAAATAAAGATAAAAAATAAAAGTATATATAAGTTTATTTTTATGATTCGATACAAGTTTCTTTACGATATATAATATTTGGTCCGTAATACCTGAATTTCTGAATATGTAAAATTGAATGGTATCCCAAAGCGAATTCAGAACATAAAACTTTTTACGATACTCCCATCAAAGGATTAACGATTTCGAGAGAACAGAGCCTTGAGCACTTTGCGAAATTAGTATGCTCTACGCAAAATTCACCCTAGGTATTTTTCTTGTATCGCGCGAGAAGCTCGCTTGCCTTTAAAAACTTTGAATTCCTGCCAAGGACGTCGATGCCTATTAAAAAGTTTACGTTAATCTGCGAACCATGAATGAAAAGCTGCGCTGTGAACACGCGTAATCGTATCCAATGTCTAGACATGTCGACTGGCAACCCGTGCATATAATAGTGATGACATAATGCGAAAAAATTAAATACTGGATAGCAGAAAACGTGAGTAGTTTACTAGTAATGGCTCTATTAGAGAAACATTACACACTTACGTCCTTTTTCGCAAAAATATAATCCCCCAGCAAAATTTGATTATCCAAAAATGCAGGGTGGCCACTAAAATATAACAAATTCACTGGGTTTTCCGCTTTTGAAAAATAGGGTGTCTACTCTAATCCTGGGTCATTGAAGTATTTCGCATATTTTCTGGAATTTTTTCCTAAAGTATATGAATTTGAATAATAATTCAAACAAATTTTCATTTTACCATGGTTATTTTTGGAAATGTGCAAAAAATATTCGCATTCATAAGTTAAACAAACTTTTGGTCCTGATAGGCTAGCCAGCACCTGATTAGAGCCCGAAAAGACTAACTAGATGATGAGGAAAAAATTAATTTCCTTTTAGAGTTCATTCATTTTTCATTTCAGTTCAGTTTCATTCATTTTTCATTTTTGAAACTTTTATACATCCAGGCTCTTTTTTAAAGTGTACCAAAAAATATTTGACTGAGACACTTAGAAATGTTTTTGGTTATGACGGGTTAGCCAGCACCCGATTAGTGCCGCAAAAGACTTACTAGATGATGAGTAAAAAAATTCATTTTTTTAATTTTAATTTTTTATTTTTTGGTACTTTTAAACACCCTGGATTTTTTGGAAATACGCAAAAAAATATTTGGGTTTGATACTTAGAAAATCTTTGGGCATGAAGGGTTAACCACACTGTTAAAAATGTTTGCAATTTTAATATACATTTAATATACATTTGTATATTAAATCTAAAACCTAGGTATACGGAATCGCCATTAAGAGACTATGTTATTAAATTTCATATACCGCATATTGATCACTTATCAGAAAAGTCCGATATTTGCACTTTACAAAAATTAAAAACAATTCTGGCAGCAATTTTCAATTATAAATGATCAAAAAGAATATTTTCTCCTAGATGAATGTAAACTACACTGGTTTTTCAGAGACAAGTTCAACTAAACAAATAATTAAGAAACCTAACCTCCAAGCACCTGTACTCACGTTAAAATTCTAACATTCGCAGCGAATTTTAGGAATAATTCCACCCGTACGTTGCACTTTAATTGTAAGTAAGAATTTAGTCGACGAATGTAAGGTTATTGCTTTATTTTTTTCAATTTGACAAGATCTGAAGGTATCAAAGGACTTGTTTTCACGCATTCTGTTTTACCGACTTTAATATACATGTATATTAATTTTACAACATGATGGTATATTAAAATTAATGTACGGTATGTGCAAATGACTTTACTCACATGTATATTAAATTTCGATCAGATTTTTTTAACAGTGCAGCTCCCGATTACGGCCCGTAAAGACTTCAAGTGGAATAGTTGAATTTTCAAGAAAAATGATGAATTTTCAACCAAAAAGATTAACTTTCTACCAAAAAAAGACGAATTTTCAACTAAAATGATGAAATATTTAACTGGATTAGTTAAATTTCGGTTTAAAAAATTAATTTTCAACAAAAAAAACCAACTAAATTTCATCTAAATAGTTCAATTTTAAACTAGAAAACATAATTTTTCAATCTAAAATGGAATAGTTGAATTTTCAGTTAAGAAAATTAATTATCAACAAACAAAAAAAGAATTTTTACAAAACAGTTAATTTTTCAACTAAAGGGAGAATATGTCAATTTAAATGATAAATCTTCAACCAAAAAAATGAATTTTTTCCAAGAAGAGTATAACTTTCAACCAAAAAAGACGGATTTTCAACTACGAAAGATTTTTCACTCATGAAATAAATTTGCAACCAAACTTTTGAATTTTCAAGCAAAAAGATTAATTTTCAACCAAGAAAAATAATTTTCTACCAAAACAGACGAATTTTCAACAAAGTACGTGCATTTTTGAACTAAAAAAGACAAATTTTCAACCAAAAACTGAATAGTTAAATCTTTAGTTAGAAAATTACTTTTCGACAAAATTAATTTTCAAGTAAAACCAAAGAGAGGAACTTTCAATTAAATCATAAATCTTCAACCAACAAAAAAAAATAAATAAATTTTTAACAAAAAAGTTTTAAGTTTCAACTAAGTAGGTGAATTGACAACCAAAAAAGATTAATTTTCAACAATTTTAAATATAAAGAAGTTGAATTCAACCAAAAAAGACAAATTTCCAACTTCTAGAGATTTTTGATTCACAAAAGAAAAAAAATTTCAACGAAATTTTAAAATTTTCAAGTAAAAAGATGAATTTTCAACCAGAATAATTTTCTACCAAAAAAAACGACTATTCAACAAATTTCGTACATGAATTTTCATGTACATCACGTATTCATAGTTGAATTTTCAGGTAAAAATTTCAATTTTAAAACAAAGAAAAAAACGAATTTTCAACGAAATAGTTCAATCCAGTAATATGAGGCTAATTTTACAAATTAAAAAACATGATTATTTAATTTTATATTACAATTTGAAAAAAAATGTAAGGACGCTCTCGAAAGAAATAAGACATTAAAAAAAATTCCCTGAAATTTCCAGGTGAGAGACTCTGAAAAACTTCTCCCTGACATTACATTTACAAAATAAAAAACGTTTTGTGTGTTTTTTTTTATTTTCTCTCAAGTGGATTTAATTTCGATTGCTGCTGAAAGCATCACAACGGAAAGTCGGAAGTGGCAGAAGAATAGTTTTTTATGACTACAGCGAACGCTGTCAACCATAAGGCTGGGCTTTTTTTCTTTTTTAGTCGTTAGATGGGTTTTAACGAGTTTTAACGCCAGGAAGTCATCATCGTCTGGCATTATACACCGCATCCCGTAATCAGTAACGCAAAACCAGTGCAGCGCCAAGTCGTTGCTATTATTAAATGCGAATCAATCGAAAGCTCCTGCACGTTTAAGCTTAATGCAAACATATCCTACATTTATGACCGTAACCAGAGATCAATAAGAGCCTTACGTCCTTGCATTTGCACGTATGTAATATTATATTTACTTGGTCACACTCAACGGGCCGACGCACTTCGTCGGTTTATTTTACGTCCACGTAGATTGACGTCATCCTGGTACGGGTACCAGAAATGAGTTTTCTGCCTACTTCAAATTTCGAATAGCGCATTGCACGCACTTGACACGTGCCAAAAAGGATTTTACTACTGGCATTCATCACAAATTCTCACGAGTGAATTCAGAGTTTCGTGTGAAAGACGAAATTTTAGCCGTCTAGTCTAGATAACGTCCATCTAATTCAGCAAATCATAGTACAAAAACCTTTGATAAAATAATCTCTCTGGATTTTACGAAATGGGTTTTATAAATTTCAAAAAAAATAAAATGTAGGGAAGCCAAATTTAGGATTTTTTAATATTTAAAACATATTATTTTTCCAGAAATAAATGGGAATGTTTATACTGAATAAAATGTAATTGGTCGGAGCAAAACGATTTGTTTAAAAACCTCACTCAAAAAAATGTCTGGTTAAATCAACCAGAATTCTGGTTTAATATACCCTTACTATTTTTTCTGGTTAGACTAACCAGAATTATGGTTAAACTAACCAGAATTATGGTTAAACTAACCAGAATTATGGTTAAATTAACCAGAATTATGGTTAAACTAACCAGAATTCTGGTTAAACTAACCAGAATTATGGTTAAATTAACCAGAATTTCTGGTTAATTTAACCGGAATTTATATACTGTTATACTTATTCAGGGTTTCTGCAAAATGCCAATTACGAAATTCCCTGACTTTTCCTGACCAATTTTTTATTTTCCCTGACCGTTCTAAATTTTTCTGTTAAGTATAAAAACAACCTTACACCTGAGAGATCAATAATTTTAATGCAAAAAAATGTTTGTTTCTAAACTTATTTTGAACACTTTTAGTGAGAATAGTCCTACAGAATTGTATATAAGGAATCATCCAGAAATTGGAAAATCCATACATAAAATACATGATTTTTTAACCAATTAGTTGAGTTTTCAACTCAAAAAGATCCATTTTGAACCAAAACTAGAAGAACAGAATTTTCAGTTAAAACAATTTTCAACCCAGAAAAAAAGGAATTTTCAACAAAATACCTAAATTTTCAACCAAACTGATTAATCTTCGACAATTTTGAACCAAGAATGTTTTATCACTCAATAAAGAAAAAAAATCTCAATCGAAATGTTGAATTTTCAAGACAAAGACAAATTTCTTGCAAAACAGCTTGCAAAACAGTTAATTTTTCCATCCAAAAATATAAAGTTTGGAAAAAAAAATTGAATTTTCAAACCCCAAAAAACGAGTAGTCATATTATGTATTATGAGTAGTGATATTCAATCAAAGAAATAAATTCCTAAAATCTTGAACCACAGAAAGGGATTTTAGAATCTTCAACCAAAAAAAAATTGATTTTTAACCAAATAGTTGAATTTTCTCCCAAAATACAAATTTTCTACAAAAATCAATGATTTAAAACCAAACACGAATTTTTAACAAAAAATAGAACAGTTAACTTCTCAGTTTGAAAAATTAATTTTCAAATAAAGAAATGAATTTTTAACCAAAAATAGAATAGTTAAATATCAAGTATAAAAAAAAATTTAACAAAATAAAATAAATTTTCAACGAAATAGTTCAATTTTCCATCAAACAGGCGAATTTTCAAACAAGGAGAGTAAATTTCTATCAAAAAAGATTAGTTTTCCACAAAAAATGGAATAGCTAAATTTTCAGCAAAACATGAAAGTTAAATTTTTCAGGGATTCGAACGATATTAAGGGGCATTTTTGGTTATTTGCCATTTATTTCGCGAAATTGTAATTAATTTTTCTAAAAACTGAGCTCAATCTAAAAAAGTATCAAAATGTAATGAGGTTACAAAGACATAAAGTCAAAATTATGTGATAATTATATTTTATATAGAAAAGAACGAAAAGAAACGTAACGAAACTTTCATTACGTTCCTTTTTGTTTCTTTTGACATAAAACTTTGAAGAAACACAATTTTGCCATTGTGCCTCCGCAACTGTATTATTTTTTAGTAATTTTTCACACTTAGCATGGTTTTCAGGTAAATTATATTGAAGTTACAGAAATGATTAGCAAATATAATAAATAATCATTGTTATAAATTTTCAAACTATCGCAGGAAAAAGTTGTTGGAAATACATTCTTTGTTGATTCCGTAAACAACTTTAACGTATTCTTTGAAAAATGGTCAAACTCTCAATTTGCTCATGAAAATTGTTTAAATATTTAATAAATCTTGGAAATTTGAAAAGTATGATATAAAAAATTCATCGGAAATATATTTATAGTTAATTATGTATAAAATTGACCCTATTCGTTGAAAAATAGCCAAATTCTGAATTTTTGCATGAAAGTTGTTTAAATAATTAATAATTCTTGTAAATTTACAAAACATAGTGAAGAGTTATCGGAAAGACAATCTTAATTGACTCCGTAAACGGTCTATCCTTGAAAAAAACCCAAACTTTGAATATGTTTATGAAAATTATTTAAATAATTAATAATTATTGTTAATTTTCAAAGCATCATAAGAAAAAGTTATTTTAAAAACATTCTTTATTTATTCCGTAAACAAATTGAGTCTATTCTTTGAAAAATAGCCAAAATCTTAACTTGTTTATCAAAATTGTTTAAATAATCATTCATTCTTGGAAATTTTCAGAGCATTATAGCAAAAAGTCACCGGAAAGATATTCTTACTTATTCTGTAAAAAATTGAGCCTATTCATTGAAAAATAGCCAAACTCTTAATTTTGTAATCGAAATTGTTTAAATAATTAAAAATTCTTGTAAATTTACAAAGGAACATAGAAAACAGTCGTCGGAAAGATATTCTTAGTTGACTTCGTGAAAAAAGTAAGCCTATTCATTGAAAAACAGCCAAACTCTGAATATATTTATAAAAATTGTTTAAATAATAAATAATTATTGCAAATTTGCAAAGTCTCGTAGAAAAGAGTTATTGGAAATACATTCTTGGTAATTCCGTGAACAAATTGAGCCTATTCGTTAAAAAATGGCCAAACTCTTAATTTTTTAATCGAAATTATTTAAATAATTAATAATTCCTGTAAATTTACGAAGCATCCTAGGAAAGGATTATTAAAAAAACATGCTTTATTGATTCCGTAAACAAATTGTGCCAATTCGTTGAAAAATAGCCAAACTCTAAATACCTTTATGAAAATTGTTGAAATAATTAATAATTATTGTAAATTTGCAAAGTAACGTACCAAAGACTTATTATTAATACATTCTTTTTAGTTCTGTAAACAAATTGAGGCAATACGTTAAAAATAGACAAACTCTGAATTTATGTATGGAAATTGTTTAAATAATTAATCACTCCTGTAAATGTACATAAGCAGCATATAAAAGAGTCATGAGAAAGACTTTTCTTAGCCTCATAGAAAAAAGTAATCGGAAAAATATTCATGATTAATTTTATAAAAAAATTTAGCTTATTCGTTGAAAATAGCCAAAATCTGAATTTGTAAAGCAACATAGAAAAGAGTATTCAGAAAGACATTCTTAGTTCACTCCGTAAAAAAATGGGGTCTATTTCTTGAAAAATAGTCAGCTCTGGATAGCTTTATGAAAATTGTTGAAATAACTAATAATTATTGTAAATGTGCAAAGTATCGCAGAAAAGAGTTATTGAAAATAAATTCTTTGTGGATTCCCGAAAAAATTGAGCCTATTCTTTGAAAAATAGCCAAACACCTCATTTGTTTATGAAAATTGTTTAAATAATTAATCAATCTTGGAATTTTGCAGAGCATTATAGAAAGAAGTCATCGGAAAGATATTCTTAGTTAATTTTGTAAAAAAATTAGGCCTATTCATGGAAAAATAGCCAAACTCTGAATTTTTTGATCGAAATTGTTTAAATAATTGATCACTCTTTTAAATTTACAAATTAACACAGAAAGAGTCATCAAAAAGATATTCTTTGTTCATTTGATAAAAAATTGAGCCCATTCGGTAAAAAATGTCCAAACTCTTAAATTTTAATCGAAATTGTTTAAATAATCAATAATTCTTGTCAATTTACAAAGCAACATAGAAAAGAGTCATCGGAAAGATATTCTTAGTTGACTCCGTAAACAAATTGTGCCTGTTCCTTGAAAAACAGCCAAACTCTGAATATGTTTATAAAAATTGTTTAAATAATAAATAATTATTATAAATGTGCAATGTATCGTAGAAAAGAGTTATTGGAAATACATTTTTTATTTATTCCAGAAACAAATTGAGCCTACTCTTCAAAAAATAGCTAAACTCTTAATTTATTTAAGAAAATTGTTTAAATAATTAATAAATGTTGGAAATTGGCAGAGAATTATAGAAAAGAGTCATCGGAAAAATATTCTTAGTTAATTTTGGAAAAAACTGAGCCTATTAATTGAAAAATAGCCAAATTCTGAATATGTTTATAAAAATTGTTGATATAATTAATAATTCTTGTAAATTTACAAAGCAACATAGAAAAGAGTCATCGGAAAGACATTCTTAGTTGAAACCGTAAACAAATTGTGCCTATTCCTTGAAAAAAATCTAAACTCTGAATGCCTATTCCTTGAAAAAAATCCAAACTCTGAATATGTTTATAAAAATTGTTTAAATAATTAATAATTATTGTAAAGTTGCAAAATATTGTAATTTCGTAAACAAATTGAGCTCATTCGTTGAAAAATGGCCAAACTCTTAATTCTTTGAAATAATAATTCTTAGAAATTTGCAAAGCATCATACAAAAAAGTCATCGGGAAGATATTCTTAGTTAATCCTGTAAAAAATTGAGCCTATTCGTTGAAAAATAGCCAAAAGCCTATTCGCTGAACAATAGTCTGTTCGTTGAAAAATGGCCAAGCTCTGAATTTATTTATGAAAATTGTTTAAATAATTAATAATTATTAAATTTGCAAAATATCGCAGGAAAGAGTCATCGAAAAATTAAAAATATGCAAATTCTGAATTTGTTCATGAAAATAGTTTAAATAATAAATTATTCTTGGGAATTGACCAAGTATCATGAAAAAAGTAATCGAAAAGATATTATACTTGACTCCGTTTTCTTAGGTATGTTAAGCTGACGTAACCACAGGTTCGAATCAAGTTAAAACCTATTTAGGATGAAATCATATTTTCCATTGTTCAAGATTGCAATAATAGTTACAATTAGAAGGATGTCATATTCTTTGAAAATGTAACTGAAAGTTAAATAAAATAAAATTCTAAACGTTCATAATAATTTTGTATTATATACCATTAAACCATTTCCCTTTCAGGGTAGGCGTGACACTACCCGATTCGGGCAGTGTTTCTAGGTTTTTCTTGTAGTTATAAATAACTACAAGTGTGGGCTCACCACACCCACGATGTGCCAACAGCACTCAGTATTCTCTCGAATGGTCACCCATCCAAGTATTAACCGCGTCCAACGCTGCTTAACTTCAGTGATCTGACGAGAACTGGGTTTTTCAGCGTGGTATGGCCGTTGTATTGTTAGTTAAAATTAGAAGGATGTAATAGTCTTTGAAAATGTAAATAAAAGTAAAATAAAATAAAATTCTAAATGTTCATAATTTGTATTGTTTATTATCCAAATAAAAAAAATTATTCTCGAAAATAAACTGAGGCTAAATAATTTTCAAAAGAAACATGAAGAAATTAGTCAAAATATTAATTGAAATAGTAATTTTTTCTTTCAAAATAATTGGCCCAGGATGAAATCATATTTTCAATTGCTTAAGATTTCAAAAATAGTTTAAACTTGAAAGAAGTCATAGTCGTCGAAACTGTAATTAAAATATCCATATAAATATTTTTATAGGAAAAGTAAACAGATACGATAAGCGTCGTGACTAGGAAGCACTCACACTCTCGGATCTACGAGGCCAAGCCAGTATCACTCTATAATAGAACTGGTAACATCACTCTAGCTAAAGCAGACCTCCTTTCAAATATAGGAATACATGAGTTTTCAACTAAAAAAGATCAATTTTTAACCAAAAATTAATTTTCAGTGAAATAGTTAAGTTTTCAACCAAGCAGATGAATTTTCAACTCATAAGATTAAATTTTTATCAAAGAAGATCAATTTTCGTCCAAAAAGGGAATGCATACATTTTCAGTTAAAAAAATTAAATTTCAATATAAAAAAAAACTAATTTTTATTAAAAAGATAAATTTTCAACCAAGAATTTGAATTTCATTTGAATCAATAAGATCTGCTTTTGAACAATTAATCACCAAAGTGCGTATTTTTAATTCAGTAAACATTTTTTTCAATGTAGTGAAGTTTTATTGACCATTATATTTGAACTAAAAATAAGTTAACTTTTTTTGTTTGTGAATTAAGCATTTTAAATTAGTAGCCAGGTACTAGCTAACAAATTAATTATATGCCATGTAAAAGAATTGTGGTTCTTTTTCTCAATGAAAAAATTCTCTATAAAATTGTTTACCATATCTAATTGTTTTAAAGTTAATTAATTGACAAATAAATAGCTTGTTGTTTAAAAGGATAGGTAATTATTTTTTAAATAATTTATCCCTGAAAAAATGTATTAAACAAAATTATAGTATACTTTATATTTTTCATGAATAAAAATCTTTATTCATAAAATTACGATTCTTGAAAGTATAATTTTATCAAATATTTTTTTCCATGACCTGTTCGGTCGAATTTAAATTGCTAAGTCTGCTTATTTTCATTAATCTGAAGAAATTTTACTTAACAGTCTTTAATTGCTCCAATTTTGGAACAGAAATAACTTAATGAATAAATGATTAAGACGAGGATTAAAAAGAATTATATTTTTTGCAGAATACTCGAGGATATTTTCTTCTGAATAATAACGTCAAACAAGTCGACTCTCTTAGTAGTAGGGCGGGGTAAAAACGTTAAAATTATGTAAACTGTTTCGGCCAAGTGAAAAAATTGTGGTTTGGAATCCAAAAAAGCAACAACGAAAAATATGAATAAAAACAGTTAAAAAATATATTAAAAGTAACATTTAATAATAAAACCCATTTATTTTTAGCATTTTATTATATTAAGTTGAACTGCAATTACATAATTATTCAAATAAGATAAAAACCAAGGAAATTGGCGTCACGATTGCTGGGACTAAGATCACGATTGCTGAGATGTTTACCTTAATAAATCATTATAAATTTAAAAAATTATTTGTTCAATTTAGAATTTTTGTTTGAATGCGCAAAAAACATATATTTTATAAATGCCCAAAAAACACGTATTTTTATTGCGCAAAAAATCTGTCTTTTAATGACAGATATCACAGCGTAAAAGGACCTTTAGAAAAGGGGAAATAGGGTAATTTTTTTTGAAAAATGGGAAAATAGGGGAAAGATTAAACTTTTATTTTTATATGCAGAAAAAAAGAAACAATCTCTTTATAAGAATAAGAAATTTTATACTTTTAAATAATTTTAAATGATTTTATAATGATTTCTGGCATTAAAAAAAATTGATTTTTTAAAATTATACTTAAATTATTGGAAATACGATATAAAAAATCCAAATTTTTTTTTTTTAAATAAACAATTTTTATATAATTAAAACCGGTCTCATAATCAAGAATATTATTGTTTGTTAATATTGTACTTTTGAAGGAAAAATAATTTTGGACACAAAATAAATATTTGGAATAATTCTAATTTTGTTTAAGTTTTTAAATACATACATTAGATTTTAGGCATTTTACATCCCATTAGAAAGAATCTAGAAAATCCTAGGAAAGATTCAAGTCAGTTTAAGTCAGGTTCGGAAATATTTTCAAAGTTAAAAATATTTTTAATCTGTTTAAAGCTTCTAAGATTCCTAAATATCTTTTAAATCGACTTGAACTTTTCCAAACATGTTAAAAAAATCTTTCAAAATTAAAAAAATTGCCTTAAAATCTTCCACATTGTTCCTTGACATTTTTATAAATGTTTTAAAATTTTTTCAAATCTTTTTAAATTTTCTTAAAAATTAATCTTTCAAAATTGATAAAATCATTTAAAATTGTCCCAGAAATCTTAAGAAAATTTGTTTATTCTTTTGAAACCTTTAAAAATTCTTAAAAAGCTTCTACATTTTTTTTGTAAAATCTTCCAAAATCTACATTTTGTTTTAATTTTGTTTAATTTTTCAAATTTTGAATAATTTTTTAATCTTTTCAAAACTGCTTAACCTTTTAAATATCTTTTAAAATAATACAAATTTTCCTTAGTTTTTAAACATCTCAAAAATGAGAAAAATTGTCTTAAAATCTTCCAGATTCTTTTTGGACAATTTTGGAAATCTTTTAAAATATTCTCTTAAACTTAATTTTTCAAAATCAAAAATAATTCTATTTTCCCTACATTTTTTTTAATCCTGAAAAATATCAGTAAAAAATTGTTCTTTTTACTGAAAATGCTTTGTATTAATATAGGAATGACATTTAACAACAAAATTGATTCAAATGTTAACAATAAAAACTGTTATAAACAATTTTTGTAGCAAAAAATTAAAATTTCAGGTTTTTTTTCAGATTTTGGTCTATTTGAAACTGCCAAAATTGTTAATTTGTTTATCTTAATTGTTTATAAACATTTGAATTGTTATATTTTAACAAATATTATCAAAGTTATATTATTTGTAAGAAAATCTGTAGCAATTTAGGCAATCAAAAGAATATTTTGAATCCTGAAATTTTTGTGATTATATGTCATTCCTATACTAATATAGAATTGTTTTTTATTTTGAAAAATTAATTTTAAGAGAATAATTAAAAAGATTTCAAAAAATTTCCAAAATTAAAAAAAAATCATCTGGAAGATTTTAAGGCAATTTTTTTATTTTGGACAATTTTAAAAAACATTTAAGAAATTTTCAATTTATTTTAAAAGATATTTAGAAGACTTTTTTTATCTTGATTGTCGTAAAAAAGAATTTTGTGAACTCCTGAAATATTCAATAAGTTACTTTTGCGGAGATGTATTGACAAATACTTTATCTAAATGTGCAGTTTTGTGATGCGAGTGCAGTGCAATAATTAATTTTTTTTTGATAAAATCATTGTTACGCAAGAAATATCATTTTTAATATTTCTGACCTTAATCAGCCTTGGCATGTGGGCGACACAGTAGGCCAAGTGGTAGAAAAAAGTACCCTTTCGATGACAATAGTAACAGAGTCGGCTTGCTTCTGGAGTTACTATTTTCATTGAAAAGGTACTTTTTTTCTACTACTTGTCCTGATGTGTCGGTCTACGCTCCAACACTGATTAAAGTCAGAAATATTCAAACTGATATTTCTTGTGTAAGAATGATTTTAGCATAAATTTAATTATTGCACTGCACTCTCATTAGAGAACTGCACATTTTGAGCCATCACAAGGCTTGCTTTCTTCATTTATTCTCAAGATAAAGTTTTTGTAAATAAATCACCGTAAAAAGTAAATTAGTGAATATTTCAGAAATTTGACAAATGTATTGCATTAAAGAATGTTGAAAGAATATCTGTGATTTTTTTCAGATTTTTCCTAATGACACCCTGTTTATGGGTTCAGGCAAAAGTGGATGCTTGAAAAAGAGGCCGAAAACCCTTATTTTTTGGGATGTTTTGCCATGAGCCATGAGCTTTCAGATGCTTTTTATTAGACAATTCAGAGATTTTTTATGCGAGTTGCAATCAAAAGAAGTGAGGGGCCTCGACATTTGGCCCTGACTTTAGTTAAAAGAAAATATTTATTTCTCATCACAGCGATTTCAAGCAGTCATTTGTAGACGACAAATCTGCCGTGATTTGGGAAAACACCGTTAACTGCAAAATGAACGAAGCCGAGAAAATCGACGAAAACTGTTCGAATCTTTATTCGCGTGTATCGCGGATTCTTATTCATTTTCTGCATTTTTGTTGTTGTTCTTGACTAATTTGCATACGATCTTTTCATTTTTGCAAGAAAAATTGTTAAAAAATGTTGATTAATTATCTAAAATGCAGTTAACGGTATAGATTGGGATGCTGAAATTCGAGAAAACGCCGTAACGGGCCGTTACGGCTCTCTTCGAATTACGGACCTCAGAAATAGGCCTGCCGTGATTTAAAAGAACGCCGTTCACGGCAAAAGAATATAATAACTAATAATAAGTGCAGTTACGGCGTTTCTCGAATCACAAACCTTTTTTCTCGGGGTTCGATGATTCCGGCGAACGCCGTAAGCACTTACGGACCTCTCTGAAATCACGAAGGCTCGAAATCGCCGTCCAATAATTTTGGTGAAGTCCGTAACTGCCCGTTACGGCGTTTTCTCGAATTTTGACGTCACGTATTTAGTCGTCTCTGATTTACGCCTGCAGTTAACGGTCAGCTACGGCTCTCTCTCAAATCACAACTCGCCAATCTTTGCAGTTAACGGTGTTTTCCAAAAATTATGCAACAATTATTTTTAAAGTTATCAGGTGTATCTTTTTTTCACGATTCCAGCGATATAAAAAACTCATTTTTCGATTTTTTGCAGTTAACGGTGTTTTTCCAAATCACGGCAGAAATGGATTAAACTCCAAATAAAAAATCATTAAATGTTATTCAACACTTCAAATTAAAAATATAAACCTCGAATAAAAAAAACTGCTTCAGAACTGAGTCCACCGAGGTAAGCGAGGTAAGATTGTCAAGTTGGAAGGAAGGGTTCCAGGCATTAATTCCGCGAGTGTCAATAGCTCCCCAGGAAACATTGGGGGCGACCTTTTTTTTCTGCGGAAGAAAAAAAGCCGGGATTTCTCGCGGATAAGAGAGCAGGGGACAGAGTAGTCAGTAGTGTACAAGAGGGTTGGATTTTTTTCGGATTACAAGGGGTGCGCGATCAATGCGGTTCGACAATGAAAATATTTCATTCAGCAGTTGTCTCGCATATTCACACTCCCGTGCCAAGCATTGACCAGAGACGTCTAGCGTGTGTCTATAAGTCTATTCCGGGTCTATTAAAAGCGTCTATAGTTATAGCAAATGTAGCAAGTACGCTCATGTCAGTTGCGCGTGCGGGCGTCGGGGCGCGCTCTTCTTGCGCCGGTAGAGCGTCGTCGCCTCGGTTAGCAACAGATTTGATCAGGATCGAACTCACTGAGCCGCGAAAAGGTGCCTTGGGGGGCCCCACCCCCTCAAATCTTCCTACGCTCTGCACTCTCTGCTCTGCTTTGCCTTTGCTCTGCTCTTCAACTCGGTTTCCCCTTCGACGAAAGAACGCACATCGAGTTGTTGCGAATCGATAACTGTCACAGAACTCCGAAAATATCTCCTCCCGTAATTACACTTTTCACTGATTTCACCTTAATCCCTGCCATCAATTAATCAACCTACCAAACGGTTAATTATAGCACTAGATTCCGTGCGAAACAATCAACTTTGTTTCTCCTTTAATCCGTGATGATCTTTAATCTTGCTTGATTTCAATTAGGGGCCGTTCATTAACTACGTTACCAATTTGAGGGGG
>CAKNYM010052570.1:68844-97790 GCA_932195095.1 Andricus curvator
CGTAACAGGGGGAGGGTTCACTGAAAGTAACGTTACGAACTTAGCTAACATTTAGTTTGGTTAAAAATTTAATTATTTCGTTGGAAATTAACTATTTTATTCAAAAGTAATCTTTTTTGGTCAAAAAATCAACTAATTGGTTGAAAGTTGAACTACTTTGTTAAAAATTAATTTTTCTTGTTCTCTTTATTATCTCTTTCGTTGAAAAATTAACTATTCCATGTTTAGAAAATTAATCTAGTGGTTGAAAAATCATCTTTTGGGTTGAACTCTTTTGTTGAAAATTAATTTCTTTTTGTTAAAGATTCATAATTTTATTTAAAAATTCATCTCTTTGGTTAAAAATATGTTTTGTTGAAAATACGTTTTTTTTATTATTAAGAATTAATTTTTCAAACTGAAAATTTAACTATTGAAACTACTCCATTTTTTTTCTAGAAAATGATATTTTTAATTAATAATTTTTTGTTGAAAAATGACTTTTTTTGGTAGAAATTTAGCCTTTAATCCTTTTTGGTTGAAAATTCAAATTTTCGATTGAAAATTAATTTGTGTTGGTTGAGGATTCAACTATTCTGTTGAAAATTCGTATTTTTTGGTTAAACCATCATCTACTTAGTTTAATGCTTAACTACTTTTTAAAAAATTGCTACAAATGGTGCATCATTTTAGTGTAAAATTGATCTGTTTTGTAGAACATTCGTCTGTCTGGCTAGAAAATTCAACAATTTGGTAGAAAATTGAACTATTTGGTGGAAAATTAAATTTTGTTGTGGAAAATTCATATTTTTGGTGGTAATTTCCACTACATATTTGGTTAGAAATTCATATTTTTTGGTTTAATTTAACTGGTTGAAAATGATGTTTTTTTCAATTAATATTTTTGATTGAAAATTTTGACTATTGCAATTTTGGTTACAAAAAAATTTTTTTAATAGAAAATTCAACTATTTGGTTTAAAATTCAGCTTTCTTGATTAAAACTATATCTATTTGGTTGAGGATTAAACTATTTGGTTAAAAAATCATCTTTTGTTAAAAAGTCATCGATTATGGTAGAAAAGTCACCTTTCGGGGTTGAAAATGAACTTTTTTGTTCAAGATTCAACTTTTCGGGTTGAAAATTCAACAACTGGGTTAAAAAATCGTCTTTTTTGACTTACTTTAACAGGTTAAAAATTTTATTTGTTTTAAAATTCATTTTTTTCGACTGATAATTAAAAAAATTCCATTTTTGGTTCAAAAAAATCTTTTTTAGTTGAAAATTCAACCATTTGATTGAAAATGCACCTTTGTAGGTTGAAAATTCAACTGTTTTGTTAAAATTGCGTCCTTTTGGATTGAAAATTCACCTTTCATTGTAGAAAAATCATCTTCTTGGTTGGAAATTTATCTTTTTGGTTAAAAATGAACTTTCTTCTTGCTTGCAAGTTCTACTATTTGGTTATTAATGCAACTGTTTAGTTAAAAATTAATTTTGTTGTTGAAAATTCGTCAGTTTGGGTTTGAAAATTCATCTATTTTGTTAGAAAATCTTTTTTAGTTGAAAATTCAACTATTTTGTTGAAAATGCAATATATTTCGACTTGAAATCTTAGGAATTAAAAGCGTTTCATATTGAATTCAATGTACGGTATTTACATTAATTTTATTCAAAAGAAATTATGCCCCTATTATTCCCCTACTTTCATGAAAAAATCACCCTATTTCTCGAGCGCAAAAGTTCATTTTCAAAATTCCCTGAAGTTTCCCTGACCGCAATTTTTCATTTTCCCTGACCATTAATATTCAACGACCAGAATTTGAATCTTGTATAATTCTTAACATAGATTCGAGATGTTAAATTCAAATTTCGAATATTTGGTCTATTTCCTGTATTAACATATATTATAAATGTTTATTGGCGAAAAAGACCCTCTTTTTTATTAGTTCCGGTGGGAATTGAACCCACGTAAACGTGGGTCTATACAGATTATAGTATGTCGTTTCGAAAGTCATGATGACTTTGAAAAAAAAAGATTATCGATCCTCCGTAACTTAGTGGTAAGAGCACCTGACCGGCAATCAGTTTACGTGGGTTCGATTCCCACCTGAGCTAATAACAAGAATGGTATTTTTCGCCAATACACATTATTAATATTTGTTGATAAAAAAAATAAACCAACTAATGGAAATTCAAATTGAAAATCTTGAATATTTAGTCACAATGATCGACACTCCTTTAACATCTAATATATTTAATATAGAATCTTTCATAAACAGAACAAAAGAATTTCAAATTAAAATTTAAAAATTAAACATTGATTTATTTCAACCAAAGAAACGAGTTTTATACCAAAAAATATGAATTTTCGACAAATAGAAGATGAGTTTTTAACAGGGTAATTAAATTAATCTCATTGAAAATGAATTTTCAACGAAACAGTCGAATTTTCAACCGAGAAGATTAATTTTCTATAACAAAAAAGACGACCTTTCAAGAAAATACATGAATTTCTAAACAAACAGTTGAATTTTCAACTAAAAAAGGTACATTTTCAACCCAAAATTGAAGTTAAATTTTCAGCAAAAAATGAATTTTCAACAAAAATAAAATAAATGTTTAACAAAGTAGTTAAACTTTCAACAGTCCAGATAAACTTTCAACTAAAATGATGAATCTTCAACTTTTCAAAAAAAAAAAATGTTCAGTTGAATTTTCAACACCAAAATATGAATTTTCAACAAAGAAATTAATTTTCTACTAAAATAGTTGAATTTTCAAACAAATAATAAAATTTGTAACTAAAAATATAATTTTCAGGAGGAAAAAACTAAAAAAAAAACAAAATAGAAAGCAAATAAATTACTGGCAAGAATATCATTTCAAGGTGGCTGCGAACTTCATTTCCAACATTCCTGACATTCCCTGGCCAATAAAATTCCCCGACTTTTCCCCCATTTCCAGGTTTTCCCTGACCTACCGGCCACTCTGAATCTAGCTGATGTTTTAATTTGCAGACTTTACAGAGTTTACATGTATTGAGATTAGCAAAATAAAGAATTTCCGAATTTATGTTTGAAAAACCTCGTAAATAAAAATTGAAATTTCTCAAGACACTGGCCTTGCTTGAACCAATGAATTTCATTGAGAACAGTAACAGATAATGGAAATTTAAGTTGTTTTCCTACCGGACTATCTTTAACAAACACGACTGAAATTTCAATAAATTTGCACTGATCTTGAAAAATGAGTCACTGATTTCTAGTGAAATTTAAATGATTGTGAAAGACTTTTCATGCAAAAATAAGAACCTTCTGTGAGAAAAGGATTCTATTAGCCCGGCGGATAGTGACAATTTTTTAAGTCAAACTATGAAAGATACGCAAAAATGTTGCCAACAAAATTAATTGAAAACATAATATAATAAAAAAATGTTAATGTTATTTTAATGTCACATAACTTATTAAAATAGTGCCTAAAATTTTCAATTAAAAATGGCAATATTTTGTGTATTTTTTAAATGAATGAATGAGATTGTGGGTTTTCTTCGACAAAACAGGTTTTGCCTTTGGGGAAACCTTCCTACAATTTAACATTTTCAAACGAAAAAATTATCCGAAAAGCAAAACGTCAAAAACCTAAAATTCATCAAATTGGTCAAGTTTGAGTTTCAACAAACCAATAATTGTGCCAAATAAAAAAAGTGTTTCACCGAGCACAAACCAACACAGCACTTGATTCAACAAAAATCAACTTTCTTATATACCTGAAGTTCTGAATGTTCAAATGAACGAAATTTTTACTGATGGCTTTGCAAACCAGAAACAGCTCTGAAATATTGATTCAATTTATATTGCAAATAACAGATTACAAAATAAATTTAAAATGCATTATTTTAATTATAGTTGGAATAATACTTTTTGACAAAATAAAACTGGGAAAAAATGTTTCGTTCATTTGAACATTACTTCAGGTACATAACTTTCTTGACATTTTTCGTTTGTTATAAAAATAAAAAAATTATTCATCCAGCCGATAAAGTTGATCTTCTATATGATTTTTCTCTAGTCGTGGATATTTGGAAATAAGGAAAGAATTATCACGCAACTATGAATTAGTGATTCTTTAATCTTCCTAGCAGTTACTCTTTCTCAGCTGAATATGCAAAAGATCTTAATGCAGTAATTGCGAATCAAATATTAACTGACTTCTGTCGATAAATTTCATTAATCGCGTCTCAAATGCAGCGCATAATAGGATCTCGGTTGAAATTCAGCGAGGGAAATGAGTCGTTTGAAAAATCGTGTTAAACTCAGAATAAAACATAATTTGATTCCGTTCAGAAGGTGATTAGCTAATGCATGGCATGCTGCCCAATTCACTTTAGGTGGCATTTAATCCGTTTTGAGGAATGAAAATTGTCACCGACTTGGCATTCGATCTTGTTTTATTTTTGGTTATCAAACATTAGAGTATGCTTCACCCAGATATATAGAGCTAATTGTAAATCACAAACCCTAATTGATTTACCACTAAATATGCTAATAATTTAAAATTAAACCTGGCCTTTTTCACCTGTCCATTTGAATCAGAAAGAGTTAATTTCCTTACTTCAACTTAATTCGATATTTACTCGTTATTATACCAAAAATAATATTTGATAATTATATTACTCTTTATAATAATTTACTTTCAATCAATTTTCCTTAATCTCTAAAATTTGAATAATACAATTTTTAAATAGATTCGGTAATTAATTCATGAATTTGATTTTTTCAAATACGAGTGAAAACTACTTCAGATTAGTTTGCACATGCAGAGCGTCGGTGACCCGTGAGGCGAAAGTTCTTTTGTTCTTAGGAACTGAGATTCCATATATGTAGTGCCTTAAAGTTCTTTTTATGAAACTGTTTCTACGTAACAACTGATTCTAGCTTGATTCCAGGAAATTCAATAAAACCGACCACGGTCTAAATTTTTTAAACTAAAAACGACTGAGCTCCGATAGAAGATTAAACAATAATTATTCAGTCACTGAAAAAGTCGCTTTAGTATTTAAATGCAGAGACGGTTTCATCCCTTCATTATTGATGTTCAATACATAGGGTTATATGAACATAAATAGTTTAATCGCAGGTGTTCCATTTATGGACTGTGACGTCATTTCCCTCATTATCAGACAATACTGTATATACATCAGGATTCATGTTATGAATACTCATTAAATAGAAAATAGAAATAGTCTTATCACTTTTACTGATTTATCAATATACTATTTTCAAGAGATTGTTTTTAACAATAAAGATAGTTTTAAACTTTAAAAAGCATTGAGATTGGGTATTTAAGTTTAAATAATTCAAAATTGAAACAATTTTAAAGAAATTCAAATTGAAGTCTTAAAAAATTGAAATAATTTCATGTGACATATCAAATGATTCAAATGACATCAATACATGTTTTTCTCGAAATTTTTTTAAATTCACGATAAGAATAAAATAAATGCACTCTGTTATTTTTATAATTTTCCGACATTTTTTTTAGTTATTGTATATGTATAGCTTTAATTCATATCCAGTGGAAGATTGCCAAGACTCACGATTGGTCAAATGTTTTGGACCAAGTTTGGAGTGTCAAGCCGGGCACCCGGCCAATATTGGCCAAGCATTGGGCCAATCGTACATGTCCTACTGGGAAATGTAACTAAAGTTTCTAAAGTTCAAATGTCCGAAATATTCTCGTCCAACTTCAATTGGTATCAAAACAGGCTGCCTAATAATTTTCGCCCTCAAAATTCCCGGTTATTTCCCGATTTCTTCCTGGATATAAATATCAAAACTCCTCCTACTAGAAGCACGAATAAAACGCACATAACATAAGGTTTTCATATGTGTAATTTTATGTATTGTAATATCTTATAATATTTAAACAAATAATATTTTTGTGATTTATGGTAGCGAGTATAATAACGAACACAATTAGATGGATTATAATTGCTTCAGACATTTCGGCACACGATAGTGGCCCTCGTCAGTTAATTATTCAGAAAATGTAATTTATTTTATTAATGAATAATTAATAATTTAAGAGTTATTGTGCGCAACTTTTTTTAATCTTTTATTATTACAGTTTACTTATAATTAAATGTGTTTATAACATTGTTAATGTAAAATTCACTTAGTATTAGAATAAATCATATTTATAATGGTTTTTTGTAATAACTCTTCAATAATAATTAATCAATAGCTAATTCCAAAGTAATTAATAACTGTATCTTAATTTTGTGTTCAAAATCTTCCAAAATCTACATTTATGTAGTTAACATTTTTTGAAATTTTTACAAGTTTTAAATGATTTTTGGATTTTTTTCAAAACTCCTAAATATCTCTTAAACTTATTTGAATTTTTTCTAAAATTTTGTATTCTTGCGAAATTGAACATTTTTTTCTTTAAAATCTTTTTTATTCTTTTTCTAAATTTTAGGAAATCATTTGAAATGTTTTGAAATCTTTTTCAATTTTTTATTAAAATTAATTTCTCGAATAAAAAATCATATGAAATTTTCCAATGCAAAGAAGAATTTTCAGCGAAATAGTTACAATTTTAACCAAAGAGATGAATTTCCAACTAAAATTATGAATCTTCGTTCAAGATTTTTTTCGAAATTTCTCTTGGAATTCTCTTTAAAAATTAATTTTTCAAGATAGAAAATCCTTTATTTAATTTTTTCAATTGCTAAACAGTTGAATTTTCAACTTAAAAATATACATTTTCTACCACAAATGGAATAGTTAAGTTCTCAATTTCAAAAATTAATTTTCAACCAAAACAAATTTTCAAGAAAATTGTAACATTTTCTACCCAAGAAATTAATTTTTTTACTAAAATGATGAAGCTTCATCTAAAAAAAATCTGCCCGCTTCGCGGGCACATTCTCATCACGCGCTTCGCGCGCGGCTCGCTTCGCTCGCAAGTTTGAGCGCGCCTAGGGCGCGCAACTGTTGGATCTCGCGCTTCGCGCTCGATTATGTATTCACCTCGCGCTACGCGCTCGGGCGTATCTACATCGCGCTTTACGCTCGGTTGCTCTAGATTTTTGAACTTCGTGTTCGACTTCGATGAAAAGAAAAAGTTTGTTTGCAAATATTATAAAATTATCAAAACCTCTACATATTAAGTGATTGTTAAATTTGTTTTTATTTTAGACTGAAAAGGAACTTCATTTACTCAAGGTTCTATCGACCTTAAGGAACACATTCTCATCCAGACACTCGCGCTTCGCGCTCGATATTTGATTTGAAAATCATTTGAACCTTGCGTTCCACGCTCGGTTCTGTGCATTTGATTTTTCTATTTTCAATGCTGTTTTTTACGAATAAAACAAAAACTACGCGTCATATCAAAAAGTGAATGATAAGAAATTTGTAGATCTTTTTTGGGTGCACAATTTTGGTGGAATGATCTTTTCTCGTATCTTGCATAGTTTCACAGCAAAATGGAATTTTTGATTATTTTTTTGTGCGATCAAAATTTGAATTTTTTATTTTTCGAAAAATTCAAAAAGTTGTTATGAAAATATTATAGGGCGTTCAAAAAGCAACGTTTTTCTCCTTTTGACTTTTTTTCATATCGTGCGTTTTTCGGCTTAAAATTTACATTTTCGTTTGTTTTTTGGAATTTTGAAAATGCTATAACTCCAGTAATTTTTGTTTTATCACGAAAAGTCATTAGAATATTTTGTTCGTCATTTTGCGTACTACTAATAACCATACATAGAATTTTTAAATCTTCAAAAAAAGTGGTCTCAAAAATTTTCAAAATGTGCTCACTTTTTGAATTTTCATCCAAAATAGCTGGTTAACGAACTCGTTCTCTATTTTTCGGCCATAAAAAAGTGTGCCAAAGCTCAATCAAATCTGATCATTTTTTCGAAAGTTATCGTGGCTACAGACAGACAGACAGACAGACAGACAGACAGACAGACAGACAGACTGACAGACAGACAGACAGACAGACAGACAGACTACAGACAGACAGACACCTTGGTAAAAACCGTTTTTTCTGGCTCAGGGGGTCTCAAAACGTGGAGATTTGATGAAAACCGACTATGTCAAATTTTACATAAAACCAATACCTTCTCATTAGAATGAGAATGTAAAAAAATACATTTTCATTATTGCAGTTCCACTTTCGACCAAATAGTGTATTATTATATTTTTTGTTAACCAGACATTTTTTTGTTTGTTGAAAATTCAATTATTTGGTCAAAAATGTAATTATTTTGTTGAAATTCAACTGCTTTGTAGAATATTCGTCATTTTCACTTGAAAATTCAACAATTTGGTAGACATTTTTTTTTATTTTTTTGAAAACAAAACTTTTTTGTTTAAAAATTGATCTCTTGGTAAAAACTTCATTTTTGTTGGTTAAAAATGCAACTGTTTGGTTAAAGTTAATTTGTTTTGGTCAAGGATTCAAACATTTTGTTGACAACTGGTCTTTTTTGATGATAGGAACTGTTTGTCCTTCAAAACAATTTTTTTTTTAATGTAAATGTTCGGTTGCAAATTTCTTTTTTAAATTAATTTTTTTGACTTGAAAATTTGTCTTTTTGGTAGAAAAGCAATCTTCTTGGTAAAACATTGACCTATTTGGTTAAAAAGTCCTTTTGACTTAAAAATTCAATAATTTAGTTAACATTTCTATTATTTCTTTTCTGAAAAATAGTTTTTGGCAAATAATTAAACTATTTTGTTCAATATTCGCCTTGGTTTGAAAATTCATCTCTTTTGGTAGAAATGTAATCTTTTTTCGTTAAAAATTCAAATATTTGGTTCTCTCCAAATTTGAATCAGTTAAAATTTTTATTCATATTAATTAGTTACTGAATTCTAGCTATGAGTTAGATTTTTTAACTGATAAATCTTTTTTGGTTGGAAATTTAACTATTTTTTTTCTACCAAAAATATGAATTTTCAAATAAAAAAGACCCATTTTCAACAAAAAGTGGAATAATTAAATTTTTGGTAAAAAATTAATTTTTAACAAATTACATTTGAATTCAAACAAAAATGACGATTTTTCAACATCTTTTAAACTGACTCTAATTATTCCTACAATTTTGAAAAATAATAAATATAAAAAAATTGCCTTAAATCTTCCAGATTTTTTTTCAAACATTTTCAGATATCTTTCCAAATTTGTTGGAATTTTCTTTAAAAATTAATTTTTCAAAATAGAAAATCATTTATAATTTTCCCAGGAATTTTAAGAAAATTTTTTATTTTCTTGAAACCAGTCCAAATTCTTAAATGATGGTATTTTTCCTAAAATGTTTAGAAAATTCTGCATAATTAAAAAAAGATGGAGTCTACACTGCCGGCGCCGGCAACGAACAATCTTGCCGGCTGTTTTTCACGAAAGACGAAGTACGAAATAAGAGAGAATTACCTGTATAGTCATGCAAATACCTGAAAATATAATTTTCAAGGTCAAAACTAATAAAAATCATGTTTTTTAAAATAAAAATAAACTGTTAGCATTTTTTTCATGAAAAAGCGGCGAGAGTAGACCAAGTATTTTCGGTGTGAATAGGAACTTCGTTAAACATAACTGATTATTTATTTAAATTACGAAAATTGCTACTTATTAGAATGAAAATTGATCGATTTTATTATTTGATTGAATATATTTTAAAAAATAAAAAATATGAAGAAACGCTTATGGTAAGAAATTATTTGTTACGAAAATATTTTTTTAAATGAAGTTGCGTCCAATGTGCCTAGTGTTATTGTTTGACCCTCGGTATCGGGCATCTTGCTAGTTAACGGCACATCCTAAAACACTAATATTAATTTTGAATCAGGCGTGACCTGCAGCCAATAAACGCACTGCGCAACGTAAGCCCGTCAACCGGCTAAAGTTGGGATCTTTTAAGCAAATAATCGATATTTCGTTTAAATTGCAAGAATTTTGTATAATAAATATAAAACACTATTTTTGTGACCAGTCACAGGGGTGCTTCCCGCCCCACGAGACGTTAGAAAGGGGTAGGGGGTTGACTAACATTATTTTTGTGACCAGTCACAAGGGGTGCCTTCCCGTCCCCAGGACACATTGGAAAGGGGTAGGGGTTTGACCAACATTATTTTTAAAATAATGTGACCAGTCAACTGGGTGCCTTTCCGCCCCCAGGAGACGTTGGAAAGGGTTAGGGGTTTGACCAACATTATTTTTGTGACCAGTCAAATAGGTGCCTTCAGGAGACCTTGGAAAGGAGTAGGGGTTTGCCCAAATTATTTTTGTGCCAAGTCACAGGGGTGCCTTCCCGCCCCCAGAAGGCGTTGGAAAGGGGTAGGGGTTTGACCAACATTATTTCTGTGACCAGTCACAGGGGTGCCTTCCCGCCCAAACGAGACTTTGAAAGGGGTAGGGGTTTGACCAAAATTATTTTTGCGACCAGCGAAATGCGAAACTTCCCGCCACCACGAGACGTTGGAATGGGGTAGGGGTTTGACCAAAATTATGTTTGTGACCAATCAAATGGGTGCCTTCCGCCCCCACGAGGCGTTGGAAAGGGGTAGGGATTTGACCAACATTATTTCTGTGACCAGTCAAATAGGTGTATTCCTGCCCCCACGAGACGTTGGAAGGGGGTACAAGTTTGATCAACCCTATTTCTGTGACCAGTCACAGGGGTGCCTTCCCGTCTCCACGGGTCGTAATTCTTCAATCCAAAGCGTCAAAAGCCAAAAACTAACAAATTAACTTTTAAATTACATGGCCTTACTCTAAAATGCGTGACAGTTCCTTCCGTACGTTTTAAATATGCTTTTTACCGGTACCGATAGTGTTTACAGTGTTTACACTTCACAAAAAAAACGAAACTTTTTCAAGTTTTCGTAATGAGCGCATCAAAATACATCAGTGTACGAGGTTCTAAAAAATGTTGTAAAAATAAATTTTTTCTTGTTAAAAACGTGTTTTTTTTAAGTTTTAATCTTGAAAATGTTTTTTTTTTTGCAATTTTCATAGCCATATTTGTAATCAATGCATACAAATACACCGCTACACGCTTTTCGGAACCTCACATCCCGGGAGGGAAAAAACAGCCGGCAAGTTTGTGCGTTGCCAGTGCCGGCAGGCTAGCACTACGTTAAAAAAATGGCCAATTTTGGACATTTTTTGAGATGTTTTGAATTATTCTTTTTAAATTAACTTTTCAGAATAAAAAGTTATTTGAAAGTTAGTATAAACCCTGCAAAATGGTTTTCTAGCTAGAAGTTAGAGTAAGAATTATAAATCCTTATTTGTCACAAATTAAAACAAATTAAAAGAAATTAAAATACAATTATTGTTTTTATTTGAACTACTGAATTCTGTGATAAAAATAAGTTAATTTAATTTTATAAAATTATAAAATGAAGTAAATCTGAAAACCCTTTAGTCTTTAGTATAAAAAAGTACAAGCTAAAATGAACTGTTATCTCATTATCAAAAACGGATCTAAGTATCATTAAAACAAAATCGATAAATGTCACTAATGAAAAGGGTTAATATAAGGTTAATATTTTTTTAAATTATTTAATTTACCCGTAGAGTTCTAAAATCGAAATTAAAAAAAAAAGATTCAGGAAAATTAAAATAATATTCAGAAATAAAGACAAGTAAAAAATGGTTTATTGGCCTGATTTTAAAATATCCATATAATTATTAATTAATATTTGTTTATTTACTTTTTTATTTCTCTCGAAACTGATATTTTAGAGATTAAGCTGCTTTATGAGAAACAGGTTGAACTGTATTTTCAATTTTAAAAAATTACTTTTCATACTGAAATTTTTATAAGAATAAAATTTCTAGAGAATCTACTATTCACAATAATAATAAAATTATCTTCATTTAATTCGAGTATTTCAAGAACTTTTCAATGGATTAAATGGAATTTCACGTCAATTCACTAGATATCAACTTCATTCATCACTAAAATACTGGCGGAATGCGGATTGATAAGGTACTATATTGTTATAAATTTCGAAATAGTTTAGTATCATTATAAATAAAATTAACGTAGTGTATACGGATCCGGCATATTTTGCGGGATTATAATTTTCTCTTCCGGTATATTTTGCCGGATCTTAATTTTCTCTTCCGGCAAGGCATCCCTGTGACTGGTTACAAACGTTACCGATCTATTACCATGAATTTCTAAAATTTCTGTAAATTATCATATTTTCCAACAATTACCATAATTTTAAAAATGTATGAAAAGTTTGATGAATTACCATAATTTCTCAAATTTATGGAACTTTATCATTATTGTTAAAATTTATGAAATTTTTGGAAAAATTATGAAATTTGTGGAAATTTGTAGAAATTTATGAAATTTATGAAGTTTGTGGAAATTTATGACATTGCGGTAATTTACGAAAGTTGTGGAAATTTATGATAATTTACAGAAAATTATGAGGTTATTATAAATATGCCGGAAGAGAAAATTAAAATCCGGCAAGCTTTATAATTCTGTTTCAATAATAAATTATTTCCAATATAAATGAACAAAAATTTTAGCACTTTTTCTGGTTTACAAAGTCATCAGTAAGAAATTTCGTTCATTTGAACGTTCAGAACTTCAAGCACATAGATCCGACAAGGAATACAGATATATACAGATGACACATAACCTCCACCTGTCATCAAGATCTCCCTTTAATTTTCTATTCTCCGACATATTTTTGCAAACATCAATTTTTTAACTCGTTCCAATTAATCTAGAATTGTTTGTCATTACTAACAAATCATTTGGAATTCATAATACATTCTTTGAAATTCAATTTAGTACACGAGAAAATATGCCGGAAGAGAAAATTAAAATCCGGCAAAATATGTCGGACGAGAAAATTAAAATCCGGCATATTTTGCCGGAACAGAATACTCGACCTAAAATTAAACTTCCGAACAAAAGATCAGAATCTTTTAATTTAAGAGTACATTATAAATACTTCGTAATCTCTTTTTAATACTGAAATTCTTTCACGTCTAAAATTTGAATAAGAACTTTTTTCTACAAACTGCGCCAATTTTGAATCAAAACAAAAATAGAGCACCAAGATTTAAAAGTATTTTTAGAAGTTAAGTGGAATCGAATGTTATACATTTCTCCAATTTTTCGTAAACTACTCCGAATTACTCAAAACTAGTTGAAAACACGCGTGACACAGCGAAAGTACTACAATAATTAAAGCTCGATTAAAAATAGTGCAATAAAAGAACTATGCATATAAAACCGGAAAAATATGGCAATAAAAATGCCAGTTCTCGAACAGGTTTCCCGTCCGATTGGAGCGCTATCATTGTTTACACAATGTCAACGACATTCTAACCACAATTCATCCCAACAAATTACTATGAATTGCTCATTTTGTTCATTCACAACAATAAATACAAAAATAAAAATCGAAAATGATACGTACGTCAGAATCGCATGACAATCAGCTGCTAGCATCCGAAATGATCCAAAACTGAATCCAAATTGTTGCATAGGTTCGCGATCATGGATCGAAAAAAACAAAGGCAATCACTCACGATAATGATAAAACTATCTCGAACACTTGCATGAATTTGTCTCTCAGGCTCAGTCGTTCTTCAGCGAAACCCGCGGCATAGTGTAGTAAACCCAGTAAAACAAACAATAAAGAAACCAAAGAGCGCACTTACTCCCTCGAATTCAACGTCGATCCCGTCGACAACCAGAATGTGAGTGGGATTATTTCACGCATTTTTTTCGTCTTTTTCTACATCTCGGAGAGAAAGGGCGAAGCAATCAGAACCAACGCGAAACACTTTTTCACTACTGAATCACCCGAGACAACGTAAATGTAACCTCACTTTTTCCCTCTCCCGTGAACCGCTACCGAGGAGTCGCCGCGCGAAACGAAAACCACGAAAACGCTCCGTGTGTATTTCGAGTGGCCTCTTGGGGCACCGTTTAGCCGTTTTGACCTAATCGACCCTGATTTTTACCTGTGGCCAACAGTCCCGGACCCCGAACAAAGACTGCCTGGAGACCCTCGCCCTGAGGATCCTCCTGGATATTTTTGTGTGTGTGGAGGCGCTAGTGTCGCTAGAAAGGTTCCGATATTCTTCCGAGAACAAAAGAATATCCGCAATTAAGGACATTTATGAACATTTTACGAATTTTCAAGTGTTTTAAATAAAAAAACAATAAAAATATTTTAGTATTTTGCCTGGAAATATTCTGCAAATTCAATTTTAATGATTATGATAATTTATTTATTTGCGTATAATTTCTTTGAATATGAACTAGAAACCATTTTTAATCGAATTCGCGCTTTGAAGTGTTTTTGAATTTGAATAAAATTCTCTCTTGACCTAGTGAAAAGTTTCATGAAACTTTGGAAACATTTCAAATCGAAGGCGGGAAAATGTAAGATATTTAAAAAATGCTATCCAGTATTAAATGTAAACATTTAATTCTGCATTAATATGTGATAATAGTAATATGATATCAATGTTAATTTTAATAATAACATTTATATTTATATAATTCTAGTTTTCTAAGCTCATATTTTAAAGTACTACAAATATATGAAAATTCCTATTTATCGCAAGCTTCACGCAGTCTTTTGTGCATACATTTTTTTGTGCAAAAATTACGTAAACTTTTTTTTTTGTGAATTTGAACCACGTACCCTCCCCCCCCCCCCCCCACGCCCTATCTTACGTAATTTTTGCCGATTAAATTTTTTTCGGTAACTTATTTATGGGTCATCCAAAAATTACGTATGACGATCTGGGGGTGGGGGGAGTTTGGAAATATCTTACTGCTCCTTATGAATTAACAAAGTGCTTCAACTTTCAACCAAGTAGTTGAATTTTCAACCAAAAAAGAAAAATTCTCAACAAACAATGTAATATTTGAATTTTTAACAAAGAAAAATTTTTCGGTCAGTAAAGAAAAAAAATGTAAATTTTCATTACAAAAAATAATTTTCAATAAAAAAAACGAGTTTTCTACAAAACAGTTGAATTTTCTACCAAATAGTTGGATTTTCTACCGAATTGTTGAATTTTACAGCGAAAAAGACGAGTTTTCTACAAAAAAGTTCAATTTTCAACCAAACAGTTGAATTTTCAACCAAATTGTTAAATTACCAGTTAAAAAAAAATAATTTTCAACAACAAAAATTAATTTTCTACAAAGTAATTGAATTTTTAATCTAAAAAGATAAAGTTTCAACAAAAAATATATATTTAATATTTTTACCAGAAAATATTTTCATTTTAAATCAAAAAGAGTTGAATTTAACCAAAGAAAGATCAAAAGAACGAATTTTTAACAAAATACATCAGTTTTCAACCAAACCATCAAATTTTCAACCGAGAAAATTAATTTTCAAACTAAAAGATGCATTTTCAATATAAAATGTAATAGTTGATATTTCTATTAAACAAAAATATTGAAATTTGTAATTTAGAGCAGTTGAGTTCAATTAAAAAAGACGAATTTTAAACAAATAACTGAATGTTAAACTAAAAAATATTAGTTTTGAACCAAACAGTTCCATTTTTAACCAAAAAGATTAAATTTATACCAAAAAAGACGAATTTCAACAAAGTACATCAATTTTCAACCACATAGTTGCATTTTGAACCAAGAGGATTAATTTTCCACAAAATACGTGAATTTTCGACTAAATAGTTGAATTTTCAACTTAAAAAGATACATTTTCTACCAAAAATGGAATAGTTAAGTTCTCAATTTAAAAAATTAATTTTTAACCAAAAGAAAAACGAATTCTTGAGAAAATTGAAAAATGTTCTTCCAAATAAGAAATGAGTTTTTTACTAAAATGATGAATCTTCAACTAAAAAAAAAAAAAATACATTTTAATTAATATACTTCTACTTTCCACCAAATAGTTTACAATCACATTTTTGGTTGAGCAGACATCTGTTTTTTGTTGAAAATTCAATTATGTGGTCAAAAATATAATTATTTTGTTGAAAATTCAATTGTTTTTTTTGAGAAATCGCTTTTTTTTGTTCAAAATTCAACCATTGTGGTAGAAAATTCAATTCTGAGGTTGAAAATGGACTTTTTTGTTAAAAATTCAACTGCTTTGTAGAAAATTCTTCTTTTTGACTTGAAAATTCAATGATTTGGGGGAAATTTTTTTACTTTATTGAACAACAAATATTTTTTGTTTGAAAATTCATCCCTTTTGATAGAAACTTAATTGTTGTTGGTTAAAAATGGAACTGTATGGTTAAAAATTAATTTGTTTCAATTGAGGATTCAACCATTCTGTTGAAAATTTGTCTTTTTGGATAAATTCAACTGTTTTTGCTTTCAAATAAAAATACTTTTTTTAAAGTAACTATTTTGTTTGAAAATTTGTGTTTTTTTGTTGTTGTTAAACATGACTTTTTTCTACTGAAAATTTAATTATTCCAGTGGAAGATTCATCATATAAGTTGAAATTTCATCTGTTTCATTGAAAATGTAGATATATGGTTGAAAATTCATTTTTTTACTGGGTTAAAGATTCTTCATTTGAAAATTTATCTCTTTTTTTTGAAAATGTCACTTCTTTGTCGAAAATTTGTCTTTTTTTGTAGAAAATTAATCTTCTTAGTACAAAATTTGAAATTTTTGTTATTTCTTGTCTGAAAATTCGTTTTTGGTGGAAAATTCAACTATTTTGTTCAATATTCGCCTTTTTGAAAATTCATCTCTTTTGTAGAAATTTCATCTTTTTCTCATTAAAAATGCAACTGTTTGATTCTTTATAAATTTGAACCAGTAAAATCTTTTAGTAATATCAATTAGTGACTGAATTCTAGCTATGAATCATCTATTTTTAAATGATAAATCAGTAAATCTTACTAATTTATCAGTGAAAATAATTGATTCATAGTTAGAATGCAGTCACAATTAAAATTGGTAAAAAATTTAACTGCTATTTAAATCTACATATTTAATAATCAATCGGTTTTGGTTGAGGTATCAACTATATGTTGAAAATTCGTCTTTCTAATTTGTTGAAAAAATCTTTTTTTGTTTGTTTGAATATCAAATATTACATTTTTCATTGAACATTTTTCTTTTTTGGTTGAAAATCGAACTTCTTACGTAACTGTTTTATTAAACACAGAATTATTTAATTCGAAAATTCGTCTTTTTGGTAGAAAATTAAGCTTCCTGATTGAAAATTGAACTTTTGTGTTAAAAATTCAACTGTTTGGTTAAAAATTCATCTATTTTATTGAAAATGCAATATTTTTACTTGAAATTTTAGAAATTTAAAGCGTTTTAAATTGAAACGTTTCATTGAACGTTTCATTGTTGAATTAAAATTAATTCACATCATACTATTCTGTTCCTATTACAAGAACATAATGTTTCTTCCATAGTTCTTTTAATTATTGAATTCACAATTGTTGTACAAATGTGCATTTATTTTGCTCAGCAAATCTCAGTTTGAAGAATAATCTCGAGAATATTTCTAAATTCTCGAGAGTTTGCGCAGTGCGTTTCGGGAGCGACAGCCTATAGAAATGTGGCGGGCTATTTGAAGTTCTAAAATGTGCAGTGTATGTTTTATTATTTCAAATTTCCCGCCAAATTTCTATTGGAACGCTCTGCGCAAACTTTCACGGTCCGCGGCCATTGATCAGACAGTGACGTCAGTTGTCAAGATGGCCGAATACCGAGGCCAAATACCCATAGAGAGTGCGTGGGAGGAAACTTTATTTTTTAAATATCTTCATAAAAGAAAAATTTCACCATAAGTGTTTTCGGATTTTATTTCTGGTTTTTAAAAAGCTATTCAATTCAATAATTAAATCGATCCTTTTTTTCAAAGATTTTATTATCTGAATATCTTTTGAAAAATAAAAAGTAATGCCCAAAAATACTTAGAATGAAAAGTAACTTTTTAGGAAGCTATTAATAAAATAAAGGATCCTCGTTTTCGGACATATTGTATTTCCCCCACCCAACCTGAAATACCTAATCGCAGAAAAAAAGGCGCGAACAAGAGGAATTGACGATTACCAGACGCCATTTCAAATACTACTCACGGTTGATACTCTAGCGACTCTAGTCTCTTAGACTTAGTCTATCCGACCTATCCCAATTAAAGCGAACGTCCTTGAGGTGACTAACACCACGCCATCCACTGATTGGGGAACAGAGAGGGGTGTACGTCACCCTGGGAGTGGGGCGAAATCACGAGAAGAGGTTAGGAGGGAGCAGAGGGAGTGATTTCGAAGAACAAGGACGGTAGATCGGCGAACGCGGTTCTTGAGTTTCTTCTGAATTAAATCGTTCGATGACTTTTCTTAGGAACCTGCGGAACGCTGCAGGACAGCATGGACAAACTTTAGCTTTTTCGTTACTAATTGATTGAAACTGATCTCTTCCTAGCAGAGTTGTCATTTCTGTGCGAAATTGGACAATGGAAAAATTAAAAAGAAGGAACATTAATTTGAAAAAAAAACTTTCATTCCTAAAATGAAGATGGTGAAGCATTCACATTGGAAAGAATCTTCATGCCGTAAAAATCGTGACAGTTAAGGTCGAAATTTAGTAATTAGGTTACAAATTTTGGAGCATTTAAATATGGATTATGGAAGCATTACAGTATTGTTTAATAGACCAAATCGTAAAGTGTTATATATTTTTCAAAGTTACTCTGCGGAGTGAGAGACGCCTGAAACGAAAGACCCTGGATACTAATAGGCCCGCGTGGAGAGCTTTACTCAGTGGATGTGATTGGAGTATGAAGAGTATGGATCTTACTATAAGATTATCACTTATCAGTAAGTTTGCGTATTTTTTGGTGAATTATGTCACATGATGACTTTGTGAAGCTCTTCGCCTGGGATGATTGCTAGAGCAATTGATCAGCGACCTGTGACCTATGTACTGAAGCTTGAAAAATTGAAAATATCTCTTATATGATGCAAATTTGAGAGCGGAAAAGTAACATGGAACTGATATTGCGACATATATGAAGCATTTCATTTTAAAAATATTACCGTTATTAGAAACCAAATCGTAAATATGTTTATATGTGTTTTTGTATCAATTAGAATTAAAGGATTGAAATCATATCCGTTTTAATCTCGCAGATATCCATAGATATCCGTTCGAATACGTCTTCTTTACACCTCGATCCGTAGGGTATCCGTCTATCTTGTTGAATAATTATTTTATCCGTCAAATCTATCCGTTTTAATAATTATCTATCCATGTTTAATGTATACCTATCCAATTCTGTCCCCGAGGTACTTCGATTTTTCTAGTCACCTATCACGGATAGAAAATGTATCCATCCTAATCATTCTATATCCCCTTCAATCTTCTCCCTAAAAATGCATTACCCAACCGTTTTAATCCGCCTCGCGGATAGGTAAAGATATATCTTTACCTACCCAGTTTTATTTTTTTCCCATCCGTTTCTGTATTTGTGCGTTCCAATCCTTCAATTTCTATCTGTATTTGAATCCTCATCTATCCGTCACTTAATTATATATGTTTACCAGAAAAAAAGGATCAAATGGAAATTATTGAATCGAAGAATTTGAGAATACCGCAAATTCACGCAAATTTCATTTCAGGCTATATCGTGAGCGTTTGAAATTGAAGAAAAATGTATGAAATGATTTTGAATTTAACACGTTCCAATTCAAAATATTTTGGACAGGTCAAATTTTGAAAAAGGACAATATTTCGAATTAAATGAAAAGGAATTGAAGTTGTATAATTTCTGAATAAAAGCGTTTAAAATTTGATGATTTTAAATTGAAAAACATTTAAAACAGAAGCTTTCAAAATACAAAACCTTCAAACTAAAATTTTTATATTTAAACAATTTCATTAGGAAGGAGTTGAAATTTAAAACTAAATTGAATATTTTAAAGTAAAAGCTTCTAAAATTATAGAAGTCTAAATTCTTATTAAATTTAAAAAATTATGATTTAACGTAAAAAGTGATCAGACAAACATTTTAAAATCAAAAAATAAATTCACCTTTATTTTCAACGTTCAAAATGGAAACATTTTCAATTGTAAACCCTTAAAATTGAATTATTCTAAAAAACGTTCAAAATAAAAAGTAATTTTTAATGGGAAATATTAAAAAATAAAAAAATGTATACTCCAGAAACTTGAAACATAAACAAATCCGAACTTCATTTGAGACTGAAAAAAATTAATCGCGAAGAATTGCTATATGTTAAAACATTTTTTTTACTCAGATCCTTAAAAATTTCTATTATTTTAAGTAAATGTAATCGTTTGGAAATTAACAATTTTCAAATTGTCAAATATACTTTTCGAAATTTAATCAATTCTATTTGAGTCAGTTTCAAATTTAATGATTTTAGATTTAAATATTCTAAATAGTTTGGTTACAATTTTTAACGCACAAAACTTTCTGGTTTCTTTAATTCTTCGAAATCGTAGAGTATCAAAATTAAAAACTTGATAGTTGTACACTTTCCAGTTTAAAGGATTTGTAATTAAACAATTTTAAATTAAATGCCTCCAGAACAAATGCAAACAAAATCAAGACCATAATTAAGACCATAAATAATACCATAAATTCAAGCCTTAAAAATGAGCAGATTTTAGAACCAGGCAATGAATATTGACTCTAACTCAGTTTAAAAAAATTTATCGGACAATAACTGAATAATTTCTTTAATTTTTAATGGTTTCAATTTCAGAATTCTAAATTTTCATGGTGGATGCTAAATTTTCAGTTTTTTCCTATCATGAGTTTAAATTTTGCGATTATAATTGAAATGGTTGAATTTCGAAAAGTATAATTTACAATTTAAAAATTGTTAATATCTAAAGGAATAAATTTACTTTAAAGTAATATAAATTTTTAAGGGTTTGAGTACAAAAAAGTTTTGATATCACAATATTTCGCGACACAATTTTTTTTTAGTTTTAGATGAAGTTCGGACTTGTATAAATTCCAAGTTTCTGGTGTATACGTACATTTTTTAATTTTCTTTTATTTCCTATTTAAAATTACTTTTTATTTCAAACGTTTTGTTTACAATAATTCTATTTTGAAGGTTTAAAAGTGAAAAATTTTCCATTTTAAATGCTGAAAATAAAGGTGAATTTATTTTTTTATTTAAAAAAATTTGTCTAATAAATTTTTATGTTGAATCATAATTTTTTAAATTTAATACAAATTTGGATTTCTAGAATTTCAGAAGCTTTTAGTTTGAAATATTTAATTTAGTTTTCAATCTCAAATTGTCAAATTTGAATCGTTTCGAATTTAAATTGATTAAAATTCAAAAGTTTTCACTTTCAAATTATACAATTTTGAATGCTTCTAATTAGAAACAATACAATTTTTATTCCTCTGAATTTTAAATGATCTATTTTTGAAAATTCCAATCGGAAATATTCGATTTTTAAGATTTTGAAATTGTCCTCTTTTGAAATTGTAATCTGAAATCATTCAATATGTGGAGATTCACACTTTGAATTACATATGAGAGAATATCAACTTCTTCTTAAAGAAAATTTCCAAATTTAAAAATTTTAGTTTAAAGATTTTGAATTTTGAAAGCTTACAATTTTTTTAAATTAAAAACTATCCAATTTTAAACGCTTTTATTCAGAAATGATACAAGTTCAATTCCTTTTCATTCCATTCGAAATATTGTCCTTTTTTCAAAATTTTAACTATCTAAAATATTTTTAATTGGAACGTTTTCAATTCAAAATCATTTAAAAAATTTTTCTTAAATTTCAAACGCTTTCAATTCGAAGTTATCAAGAACAAAAAACAGCGACTCTAATCCGCTCTCTAATATTAACAATAAAAACTGTTAATCGATATCCATTATCCTACAATGTTAACTTTAAATATTAGTTTATTTGCATTGTCTTGTACTGAACAAACAAGGTTTTTATGTCGAAAATTAGCTAAATTTTCCATTTGTTTATTAGGTTTCTTTAAATAATTATTAATATTATCCAAATACTACAAAATGGAATATATTAACACTATTTGAATGATTATTGTGCTATAGTCAATAATGAATGGGTATAGTACTATTCACTTGCAAGTAGTTGCGGTATACGATCTTTTACAAATTACGATCTTATCTCGTATCCTACCATTCTTGCCGAAAGATATTGAAGGATTAGTAAATTAAATTATTACAGGGTCTTAGGGGCGTTTTGGGCCTGGAAGTGAAACTGATCCTCGTCCATCCTAAAATTCAACAAACAATAGAAGGCGTCGTAACTCATAATCGACAATAGCAATGGTACTTTGTATCCAAAATATCCCTGAAAGAAGAATGAAACTCAGAGATCCATTTCCTGAGGCTTCGGATGGTACTTTTTTTATTGGGGTGTCAAGATTTATAATTTGTCAACAGTAACCGATATTATGAAGTTTGCAGACTTTTATTACTATACAACTCTTACAAGAAATGATTCTTATTCAAAAAACTCTCAAACAAAAAATTAATTCAATGATAAGAAATTGAAGCCTTTAAAAATATATGATCATTATTTTCTTGATTTTTGGTGAATTACATCAATTATTTCTCGATTAGTGAACGTTTAATATCGCTTGATATCAGGGCGACTGAAAAATTAATTTTCAAAATTACCCCCCTTTTTCCCTGATTTTCAGCTGACCAATTTATCATTTTCCCTGACCATTAATACTCAAAGACCAGCATTTTAAGCTTGTAACATTTTTAACATAGAATCTTTTATAAACGGAATTAAACAATTATTTCAGATTCAAATCTCAAATTTCTTTATTTCAAAAAAAGACTTCTACTATAAAAGCTGAATTTTCAATCCAAAAGGAAGAATTTTCAACCAAATGCTCGAATTATTTAGAAGACAGTTGAATTTTCAACAAAATAGATTAATTTTTAAATGCAATTAACGAATTTTCTATCCAAATAGACGAATTTTTAACAAAACAGTTGAAGTTTCGATAGATAAAGATGACTTTTTAACAAAATAATTAAATTTTCAACTAGAAATGAGTTTTCAACTAAAATAATGAATTTTCAATACAAAAAGACGAATTTTCAACAAATAAAAAAATTTTCAGTCAAGAAAGAAAAAAATTACATCAAAATTGTATCAATTTTTATCAAAAAAGTTAATTTTCAACTGAACAGTTGCATTTTTAACCAAAAAAGAGGAAATTTCAAACCAAGAAGGTTAGTGTTCCACCAAAAAAGACGATTTTATAAATAAAAAAGATCAATTTTCAAGAAAAAATGGAAGAGTTATATTTTCAGTGAAAAAAAGTAATTTTAAACAAAAAAATAAAACGAATTTTCAACCAAATTTAATTTTCAACCAACGAGATCGATTTTGAATTGAAATGATGAATCTTCAACTAGAATAGTTAAATTTTCAGTTAAAAAAATTAATTTTGAACAAAAAAAAAAACAATTTTCAACCTAAGAGATGATTTTTGAACTGAAATAATAAATCTTCAAAAAAAAAATGATTTTTCAACAAAATAGTTCAACCTTCGACCAAGTAATTGAATTTCCAACCACCAAAGATTAATTTTTAACTCATAATGTAATAGTATATATTTCAACTAAAAAAGATTTTAATTTTAAATAAAAAAGTCGAATTCAACCGAAAAAGACGAATTTTCAACCAAAAACTTGAATCCTTAACCGAAGAAGATTAATTTTCAATGAAGCAATTGCATTTTTATAAAAAAAAAAACTGAAAAAAAGCGTCTACAGTAAAATAGATCAATTTTTGAACCAAAAAGGCAATGCCAAAAATTGTTGTAATTTCAACCAAGAAAGATTTTAGTTAAATTTTAAACACGAAAATATGAAATTTCAACAAAAAGGTCATTTCGGCCTAAATTTGTTAAAGTTTTAACCCAAAAAGGCGAATTGAAAAAAGGAGGTCTTTTTAAAAATTTGTATTATTTTCAACCAAATACTGGGATTTTCTACATAAACAGGAATACTCAAATTCCAATTTTTAACCAAGAAGATTAATTTTCTATCAAAAAAGACGATTTAAAAAAAATACAAGAATTGCCAAACAATGAATTGAATTTTCAATTAAAAAATATATTTTTTCAACTAAAAATCGAAAAGTTAATTTTTCAGTGAAAAAAAAAATTTTAATGGAGTAGTGAAACATGAAAACAAAATGATACATTTGTAACTAAAATAATTAATCATACTGAAATAGTTCAATTTTCAGTTAAAAACATTAATTTTGAAACAAAAAAAAAACAACTAATTTTGAACCATGAGATCAATATTCAAAAAAAAATTATTTTTCAACGAAGTGGTTCAACTTTCAACCAAGGAACGATTTTTCTGTCCAAATAGACGCATGTTCAATAAAGCAGTTGAATTTTCGACCAAAAAAGATTACTTTTTAACAAAATACTTGAATTTTCAACAAAATAACTAAATTGCCAAAAAAATAAAGTTTAATTTTTAACCGAATACTGGAATTTCCTACCTGCAAACAGGAATCTTCAACCAAATAGTGGAATTTTCGACCAAGAAGATTGATTTTCTACCAAAAAAAGACGAACTTTCAACAAAGTACATGAATTTTCAAACAAATAATTGAATTTTTCACTAGTTTCTTAAAAAATTGAAATTTTCATTAAAAAGTTAATTTTCAACAACAAATAAAAAACTTCCATTTCAAATCAGAAACAGTTGAATTGAACCAAAAAAGAAGAATTTTCAACAAAATACTTGAATCCTCAACAAAGAAAGATTTTTGAGACAATAAAGAAAAAAAATTACATGCATTATGTAGAATTTTTGAGTCATAAATTGTGAATTTTGAACCCAGAAGATTAATTTTCTATTATAAAAGACGAAATCTGAACAAAAGACATAAATCTCTAACGAAATAGTACAATTTTCAAACAAGAAGATTACTTTTCTACCAAAAAAGACGAATTTTCAACCAAATAGTTGAATTTTTAAACTAAACAGATCAATTTTCAACCAAAAATGGAATACTTAAATTTTTATTTAAAAAAATCAATTTTTATACAAAAAAAAAAGAATCTTTTGAAAAAAAATAGTTGAATTTTCAACCAAACTATTGAATTTTCATTTTTCAAGCCACGATTTTTTTATACAAAACAGTTGAATTTTCAACCCGAAAATATAAAGTTTCAACAAAAACGTTGATTTTCAATCAAGTAGTAGTTATATTTCAAGTTGAAAAAATTAGTTTTAAACCTTAAAAAAGAAGTTTTCAACAAAATACATAAATTTATAATCAAAAAGTTGAATTTTCAACCATGAAGATTATTTTTATACCAAAAAAGACGAGTTTTCAACAAACTAAATAAAGTTTCAACCAAATAGTTGAATTTCCAAACTAAAAAAATTAATTTTTAACCAGAAATGGAATAGTTAAATTTCCACTTGAAAAAATTTATTTTAAATAAAAAAAACGAATCGTCTACAAAACAGGTAAATATTTCTACCTAATGGTTGAATTTACAAGACAAAAAGACGAATTTTCTATACAAATTTCAACAGAATTTAACAAAAATTTCAATTTCAACCAAAAAGTTCATTTTCAACCAAAAAGTTCATTTTAAAACAAATAGTTAAATTTTCAGTTTAAAAAATTAATTTTTACCTCGAAAAAGGGAAGCTTGAACGAAGTAGTTAAATTTTCAACCAAAGAAATTAATTTTCTACTAAAATTATGAATCTTTAATAAAAAAATGATTTTTTAAGATGGTTTGTTGATCTTTAAAGGAAGGAATTGAATTGTAAACGTAGAAAGATGCGTTTTCAATGAAAAATATAATAAAGTATATATTTTAACAAAAAAAAGATTTTAATTTTAGATAAAATGGTTGAAAATTATTTTCAACCAAACAGTTGCATTTTTAACCAAAAAATTTAATTTTCTATCAAAAAACACGAATTTTCAACAAAATGTATAAATTGTTAACAAAGCAGTTGAATTTTAGACCAAGTAAATGAATTTAAAACCAAGAAGGTTAATTTTCTACCAAAAAAGACGAAATTTCAACCAAATAGTTGAATTTTTAGTATAATATATATCACTTTTCAACCAAAAATGGAATAGTTAAATTTTTATTGAAAAAAAAAAATTTTAATTTAAAAAAGCGAATTTTGTACAAAATTGAATTTGAATTTTTAACCTAAAAAGATGAATTCTAAAAAAAATTTTAATAGTTGATATTTCAACCAAAAAATATAAAATTTCATTTAAAAAGTGAATTTTAAAACCAAAAAGATGAATTTTCAACAAATAAAGATTTTTCAGTTATTAAAGATACAAAAAGTTAACCTAAATTGTCGAACCTTCAAGTCAAAAGACTAATTTTCTGTACAAAAATTGAATTTTTATTAAGAAAATATGAATTTTCAGCAACAAAATTAATTTTCAATAAAATAGTTACATTTTCGAACAAATAGATAAAAACCAAAGAGATGAATTTTCAACTAAAAATATGAATCTTCAACAAAAAAATGATTTCTTAACAAAGTGGTTCAACCAAAATTTTCAAACAATGTTGAATACTGAAGCAAAGAAGATTAATTTTCAACCAAACAGTTGCATTTTTATCCAAGAAAGATAAAATTTCTACTAAAACAGGTGAATTTTTAAATCAAAAAGACAAATTTTCAACAACAAAATTTGAATGCTTATCCAAAAAAGATTTTAGTTTGACTTTTCAACATCAAAATATGAGTTTGAAACAAGAAGTAAATTGCCTACGAAGACACTTGAATTTTTAACCCAAAAAGACGAATAATAAACAAAACAGTTAAATTATCAACCAAAAAGGATGTTTTCAGGATGAATTTTTAAATCAAAAAGACAAATTTTAAGAAAAAAAGTTGAATTTTTATCCAAAGAAGATTTCAGTTCACTTTTCAACACCAAAATATGAATTTTAAACAAGTAAATTTTCTACAAAATAGTTAAATTTTCAACAAAACTGTTGAATGTTCAACCAAAAAAGATGTCTTTTTAACAAAATTGTTGAATTTTCAACCAAACAGTTGCATTTTTATCCAAGAAATGGGAACTTTCTACTAAAACAGATGAATTTTTAAATTAAAAAGACAAATTTTCAAAAAATAGTTGAATTTTCTTCCAAAAAAGATTTCAGTTGACTTTTCAACACCAAAGTAAGAATTTGAAAAAAACAAGTGAATTTTATACAAAATAGTTGAATTTTCAACAAAACAATTGAATTTTCAACCGTGAAGAATGACTTCATAATTTTATGTTACTTTTGTTTGTCTACTGATCTAAAATCAATATTTTTTTAATGGAAGTGTCTACGCGTACCGAAAAACTCCAGCTATTTGTACCGAAATTTCGATACACGTAGCCACGGCTTTTTTTTAATATTGATTTTTATTTCTAAGTTGTGAAAAATTTGCTCTCTAGCTCGGCTGGGATCCGACCCCAGGCCTATCAGATTGCCAGGTCTGATGCTCTTACCCACTAAGCTACGGAAAGACGAGATTAATTTCCTCACAACCCCTACAAGTTGAATTACGACGTGATTCCTTGCATGTACAATATTCAGAAAAATATTAATTTTAGACTATTAGACAAACAAAATTAACGTCAAATTATTTAATACATACATTTATCCGGTCGACAAACATAACATCGAAAGATATATCTTTTTCTTGTTCGAAAAATTAATTTTACAAGTATAGGGAATTACGTCGTAATTCAAATTGCAGGGGTTGTGAAGAAATTAATCTCGTCTCTCCGTAGCTTAGTGGGTGAGAGCATCAGACCGGCAATCTGAAAGACTTGTGTTCGGATCCCAGCGGAGTTAGAGATCAATTTTTTTCACAACTTAGAAATAAAAGTCAATATTAAAAAAATATTGATTTTAAACCAGTAGACAAACAAAATCAATATCAAATTATTTAATACAATTATCTGGTCGACAACCGCATAATATCAACAAATAAAAAGAATTACTTTTGAAAAAAATTGTTGAATTTTTAAATAAATAATAAAATTTACAACTAAAAATATAATCTGACCATTAATATTCAAAGACCAGAATTTCAAACTTGTAAATTTTTTAACCTAGAACCTTTTATAAACGGAATAAAACAATTTGACATTAAATATTGAATTTTTTTTATTTATTCTGCTTGACAGTTATTTAAAGTTATAGAAATCGCCTGTCTTCTGCAAGATTTTTTTTTAAATTCCTGACTTTTCCCTGACAAATAAAATTCCCTGACTTTTTTAAAAATTGTTGTTGGCTAGGTTCGTTTTTCACTCACCAGGTTTCTTTGGCGCGTAAAGGTAAATTCAGATTAAATTTCTGTATAATTACTGCGAATTATTTGTTTCATTTGCGAATTTCCAAAAATTAGTACATGAATGAAGGACCGCCCCCCCCCTTTCCGTAACAAATCGTATCCAAATCTCTCGACCCCCCCCCACCCTTCCCTTGAGCTGTTACCAGAAGCGGCGGAGCTTTTTTTTCTAGAGGGGGGCAGGAGCATAGACTTATAATATTGAATGGTACAATTTGTAAATAGTATACTAATATTATACTACGTAGAAATTGAACATGAATAATAAATAATAAATAAACAATAAATAATAAATACAGGTGTAAAATTCATACTGCCAAAGATTTCAATGATTACCCAAAGCTTTCACAGGTTTCGCAAAGATTTCGGATAGATTTAAAAGATTTCACAAAGATCTGACAAAGATTGCAATAATTTTTCAAAGATTTCCTAATGATTTTACAAAGATTTCAAAAATTTCAATAGATTTACAAGACTTCACAAAGACTTCAATCATTTCTCAAAGATTTCAGAAAGTTTTGAATAATTTCACAAATATTATCGAATATTTCAAAAATATTTCAAATATTTCG
>CAKNYM010052570.1:99296-130948 GCA_932195095.1 Andricus curvator
TTTTAAAGACTTCACAAAGATTTCAATGATTTCCCAAAGATTCCAATGATTTCACTAGTATTTCAAATATTTCGCAAAGATTTCAGATAGATTTCAAAGATTTCACAAAGACTTCTATTATTTCACGAAGATTTCAGATAGATTTTAAAGATTGAACAAAGATTTCGATGATTTCCCAAAGATTTCAATGATTTCAAAAAGTTTTCAAATATTGCGCAAAGATTTCACAAACTTCACAAATATTACCGAATATTTAAAAAATATTTCAAATATTTCGCAAAGATTTTTAAAGAATTCCCAAAGATTTCACAAAGATTTCAATGATTTACCAAAGATTTCACAAAGGTTTAGGTCATTTCACAAATATTACCAAATATTTTGCAAAGATTTAGAAAAATTTGGCAAAACAGCAATGATTTCCCGAAGATTTCATAAATAGTTCACAAAGATTTTAAATATTTTGGAAAGATTTCAGATAGATCTAACATATTTCACAAATACTTCTATTATTTTACAAAGACTTTTATTATTTCACAAAGGTTTAAGATAGACTTCAAAGATTGAACAAAAATTTCAAATATTTCGCAAAGTTTTCAGATAAATTTCAAAGATTGCACGAAGATTTCAATGATTTCCCAAAGATTTTGGATAGATTTAAAGGAGTTCACTGATTTTGGAAAGATTTCAAATATTTCCCAAAGATTTCAGATAGATTACAAAAAGATAAAGATTTCAATGATTTCCCAAAGATATCACAAATATTTCAAAGATTTCGGATAGGTTTAAAAGATATCAATGATTTCCTAAAGATTTCCTAAAGATTTAAATAATTTCACAAATATTACTAAATATTTCAAATATGTATTTCACAAAGATTTTCAAAGATTTCACCAAGATTCGACAAAGGTTGCAATGATAGCTCAAAGATTTTATAAAGATTTTACAAAGATTTCCCAGAGATTTTTAGAGAATTCACAAAGATTTCAATGATTTCCCAAAGATTTCACAAAGATTTCAAATATTTCGCAAAGATTTTTAAAGAGTTCACAAAGATTTCCCAGAGATTTTTAGAGAATTCACAAAGATTTCAATGATTTCCCAAAGATTTCACAAAGATTTCAAATATTTCGCAAAGATTTTTAAAGAATTCACAAAGATTTCAATGTTTTCCCAAAGATTTCACAAAGATTTTGAATATTTCGCAAAGATTACAGATAGATTTCAAGGATTTGACAAAGACTTCTATTATTTCACGAAGATTTCAGATTATAGATTTCAAAGGTTGAACAAAGATTTCAATAATTTTCTAATTATTTCACAAAGATTTCAAAGATTTCGGCTATATTTCAAAGACTTCATAAAGACTTCAATCATTTCTCAAATATTTCACTAACTTCACAAATATTACCGAATATTTAAAAAATCTTTCAAATATTTCGCAAAGATTTTTAAATAATTCCCAAATATTTCACAAAGATTTCAATGATTTAGCAAAGATTTCACAAAGGTTTAGGTCATTTCACAAATATTACCAAATATTTCAAATATTTTGCAAAGATTTACAAAAATTTGACAAAACAGCAATGATTTCCCGAAGATTTCATAAATAGTTCACATAGATTTTAAATATTTTGGAAAGATTTCGGATAGATCTAAAATATTTCACAAATACTTCTATTATTTTACAAAGACTTTTATTATTTCACAAAGGTTTAAGATAGACTTCAAAGATTGAACAAAAATTTCAAATATTTCGCAAAGTTTTCATATAAATTTCAAAGATTGCACGAAGATTTCAATGATTTCCCAAAGATTTCAAAGAGTTTGGATAGATTTAAAAGAGTTCACTGATTTTAGAATGATTTCAATTATTTCACAAAGATTTCAGATAGATTACAAAAAGATAAAGATTTCAATGATTTCCCAAAGATATCACAAAGATTTCAAAGATTTCGGATAGGTTTAAAAGATTTCAATGATTTCCAAAAGATTTAGAAAAGATTCAAATAATTTTACAAATATTACTAAATATTTCAAATATGTATTTCGCAAAGATTTTCAAAGATTTCACGAAGATTTGACAACGGTTGCAATTATATCTCAAAGATGGAACAAAGAAAGAAAGAATTGAAAGATTTCCAGTTCCGACGATCCGATGAATTTAATCATTCGATTTCAGAGGGGGGCAAATCAATACTTTGCCCCTCCCTGGTCGATTCCTAGGGGGGGGGGGGCATTGTCCCTGTGCCTCCTGGGGCTCCGCCGCCTCTGGCTCTTATGTAATTTAAGTACGGTCCCTAAGACAGCATAGAAAAATCATTGCATCCCCCTCCCCCCTCACCCACACACACACACCCAAAAGACTACGCAATGTATGCACGTTCCGAAACATGCACGTGCTTTCAGTTTTTTTTTATGAATGTAAACACTATAATTGAAAAATACAAATACAGTAGAATTTATCGCCTTATTATATTCAATTTGAAAAGTTCTTTTAAATCATTGTGGTAGCCCCCCCCCACTCTCTTTCAAAAACATTCTTTGAAGAAAAATTCACAATCGCCCCCTCCGAAAAATGTTCTTAATCCGCCCTTGCTTATTTTTCGCATATTCGGTACATGCGTCGCTTCAACTTTATATTCATAATATTAACATAGTTCTGCGAAGTAAATTTCCTAACCGACCTATTTATTAACTGCAATAAAAAATTGATACATACCATCGGATGAGTACGCACTCCATTCTCCATATCAAGAAAAGTTGCGTGACATCATCATCATCGTACAGGTTCGCGAGTGCGTTGATCTCTGACGTATATTTTCTCGTGTGAATTATGTTGTATAGACATTATACGGAAATAATAATGACTCATGCTTTCTTACTCCAAGGTATCTGAACACAAGAATGCGAGTTTCAGGATTTTTCAATTCTTTATCAATTTACTTAAGATTATTTTTTACTTAATGTCATATACCTAAAAGGTATACAAGAAACTATTCATCGTAGTAATTACCATATCGGAAAACCCCACATGCAAATAATTCTGATTTTAATATAATCCATTAAAAAATTGAATACTTGAAAAAATGAATGCTTAAAAAATTGAATACTTAAAAATAAGTTTGCAAGCATAAAAGAAAAATCATGTTCCAAAGACTTGAAGATGTTTTCTGTACATAAAGAGAAGAGGTAGATTTGTAAATGAGCGACGGCGACTATCAGTGTCTGCAACATATCTTTCGTAATGTCATTTTTTGTTGAATGGAATTTTTAATTTGAAAAATTGATATGATAAAAGCCTATATAGTAAATTGTCGAGACAGATGAAATGAGTAAGAGTGGTAATGTGGTTTTTGCTTTCGTAGAGGAGTTCTTCATCGACTCTGCTGCATCCAAGGGTGAGTCACCGTGAAATCCGCGAGCAGCGAGCAGCTAGCACTAAATTTCCTCATATGCAATTTTTACAATGTCTTACATTAGTATAAAACAGTGTAGCGGTGCGTACTCGACTGTGAGAACAAAGAAAGATAAACACTGCTTTGTGCTTAAACTAATTGCAGAGCCGCGATATACATATATTAAACGAATGCGATATCGCAGCTCGTCATTTTATTCTTCACGCTCCCTTGAAAACATATCAGACGAATTTCTTGAAAGAAGTAGTGCCAGTTATAATGAGCAGTATAACATCTTACGTCTACAATCTGCAAAATGAAGATATTATTACAATTAACAAATTCACAGCTTTTAACTTTTTATGATTATCAAATAAGGCGCGCCCGCGCCATCCATAAACTACACTCTAAATCCGAATTTACTGATGCAATTAGTAGCATTGTGTCTGACTGCTAAATTACCCAGGCGGAAATATTATATATAGTTTATATATAGTGTGAAGTATTATATATAATATTCATCTGTTTTATATGAAAAATGTATAAAACAAATGAATATTATATATAATACTTCACAATATATATAAACTATATATAATATTTCCGCAGTAAATTCATATCACTTTGTACTAAATGAAATTTTAGATTTATGTTACTAAATGAATTAGTAAGGGTATTGTACTAATCTGCTTAATAATCTGCTTAGTAGAGTATAATACTCTATTACAAATTCAACGAGTAGCAATTCATTGCTAGGGAAACATTTTCCAAAATTTTCAAATTCATTTGATTAAACCTTCCTCAATTTAAAAATGTCTAATACAATGTTCTAAGCAATTGTCCGGATTTGTGTTCCCAGGCGGAAATATTATATATAGTAATAATAATATTTGGATGTTGGTGGTGAAATTGGCTGTAGGGTCACAAAAAATAGAAATCAATTTATCATTGAGTCAGACGTTCTTAAACATTATATATATTTTATATATAGTGTGAAGAATTATATATAATATTCATTTGTTTTATACATTTTTATATAAAACAAATGAATATTATACATGATACTTCACACTATATATAAACTATACGTATAATATTTCCGCCTGGGTTTGTGTGGATGCGTGTGTGTGGGGATGTGTGTGTAGATGTCACACTTTTTTGTGAACACGATAACTTGAAAACGGTTGCAGATAAATTGATGAAATTTGGAGGGCTTATTTTCACCACTAATATCTTGAAACTGACCAAAGGATTTCGAAAAATATTTATTGAATTTTTTTTACCACTTTATAATATTTTACAAATTGGGTTTTTTATAGAAAAACTTTTTTCATTAGCATAATTCAAAGTTGATGCAAGAGTATAAAAGATTCCTTGGTTCGAGACGAATCGATTGACCTGCAATATTAATACATTTTATCAAAGAGTAGGGAAGTTATGGTAATTTACATATTTTGAAAATCGGTTTTTATAGTAAAACTTTTTTCATTAACATAATTCAAAGTTCATGCAAAAACAGAAAATATGTGTTGATTTGAGACGAATCGATTGACCTATAATATTAATAAATTTTATTAAAGAGTAGGGAAGTTATGGTAATTTATATATATTTTTATAATCGATTTTTATAGTAAAAATGTTCTCATTCTCATAATTTAAAGTTGATGCGAGAATAGAAAAGTTGTGTTGATTCAAGACGAATCGATTGACCTGTAACATTGGTACATTTTATTGAAGAGTAAGGAAGCTATGGTAATGCATGATATTTTAAAACACAGTTTTTTATAGCGAAACTTTTTTCACTAAAATAATTCAAAATTGATGCAAGAACGGAAAAGATTCCTTGATTCGAGGCAAATCGATTGATCTATAATATTAATACACTTTATTGAAGATTAAGGAAGTTATGCTCATTTATAATATTTGAATCATCTGTTTCAAACAGAAAAACTTTTTTCATCGACATAATTCAAAGTTGACGCATGAATAGAAAAGACTTTTTGATCATAAATTTTCAAAAAGAATAATTCTGACAATTTCTGTAAAGAAATCATAAAGCTAGAAAAGGGATAGGGTGGACAGAACTTTTTCCTTCCCTTTTCCAGCTCGAAAAAAAATTATAATTTCGAATACAAATTTGATTTGTCTGATTTGTCTTTGTATTACAAATTTTTTTTTGTATTATTTTGTAATTTTGTATTTTTTGTAAATTTCTATTTTTAAATTGATCAAAATGAAGACTTTGGTTTGTTTATTATTGAAAAAATAACTAATGCTTCCTCTATGAGGAAGCAAATACATTTGCTAACGGGAAGCAAAGTGCTCGTGAAATGAGCACCATATAATTATAAATACAATCAAATAGGAAACACTCGAGATCGAATTCACAGCTATAGTTTTAAATACATTCTGCTCGTTTTTGAGTTTTAATTAAGGAAGTTTAACGTTTTCTCAATTTATATTCCTAGTTTATATTGTTACTAGCAATATTATACGCGCACTACAGCGCGCGGGAAACATTGCATTTTCAATTAATGAAACACAAATATAAAACAATATTACGAATTAGTAACTCGTTACATTTTTTTCAGTAACAGTAACTATAAAAAACGTTATTTTTTAGTTACTTTCAAAATGTAGCTCACAAGTCTTTTTTACGACAATTAATCAATTTTATTGCTTTTCCAACTATTTTTTCATTTTCACTATTCAAATTGTGGTGGCAGATAGGCATAGAAATGTATAGCCCAATATAGGAAAATTGAAATTTTTCTCCCAACATGGGATTCAAAATTGTCTAAAATCTATAAAAACACTTAGAAGGAAGTAAAAACATAACTTCAGAGTTAAATATTCATTACTCTTCAGTTGATAATGAATTTTTTAAACCGGAAATTTAACTATTCCAGTTATTAATTTAATTGAAAATTCATCTTTTTTGGTTAAAAATTGAATTATTTGGTTGGGAATTTAATTATTTTGTTCGAAATTGAACGATTTTGAAAGAAAATCATTTGATTCGGTTAAAAATTCAACTGTGTTGTTAAAAATTAGTTTTTTGGTTGATTTAAACAGTTTTTTATTTAAAATTAAATTTTTTCGGTTGAAATATATGAACTAATATACTTTTAGTTGAGGATTCATCTTTTTTCGTTGAAAATTAATTTTTTTAATTGAAAATTTAACTATAACGTTTTTGGTTGACAACGGATGTTTTGAGTTGAAAATTCATATATTTTGTTTAAAATTCGTCTTTTTTTGGTAAAAAAATTATCTTCTTGGTTGAAAATTCATCTCTTTGGATTCAAACTGCACTATTTTGTTGAAAATTTATCTTTTGTAGCTGAAAATTCATGTATTTTGTTTAAAATTCATCTTTTTGGTTTCAAATTAAACAATCTTGTTGAAAAGTCGTATTTTTTGGTTGCAATTTCGTCTATTACATTTTTCATTGAGAATTCATCTTTTTGGATAAAAATTTTATTATTTGTTTAAAAATCAACTTTTTTGTTGAAAATTCGCCTTTTTGGCATGAAACTTCAAGAATCTGATAGATTTTTTTTCTGTCTTGACTGCCAATTCAACAATTTTGATGAAAAATTATTTTTTGGTTGAACGTAACTGTTTTTGATTTAAAATACAAATATTTTTTGGTTGAAATATCAACTATTAAATTTTTTGTTAAGAAGACATCTTTTGTCGTTGAAAATTATTTTTTCAAATGAAAAAAAATTCGTGTATTTTGTTAAAAGTTCGTCTTTTTTTGGTAAAAAATTATCTTCTTGGTTGAAAATTCATCTCTTTGGTTTCAAATGTACCTACTTTGTTGCAAATTTGTCTTTTTTAGTCGAGCTCAACTGTACCTGATTCAAAACGAAAATCTTTTTTGGTCGAAATTTCAACTACAGTGAAACCTCTACTAACGGACACCTCCCCAGAGCGGACACCTCTGTTTACGGACACTTTTCATGAGTCCCCGACCCACGGTATAGGAAATCCCATGTTAAGCTACCTCTCCCTAACGGACACTCTCTATAACGGACACGGACACTTTTCTTGACCCTCAAGATATGAATTTACCTCTACAAGACGGACAGTTTCAATGCAAACTGACTCATTAGCTTGATAGTAGACATAGGGGTGGGGATAAACGTAACCGTATCGTCACTAGACCTGTCAAACAGCGTAGATTTCTCTAGTGCTGACCGCCAAGATATGAATTTACCTTTACGAGACGGACAGTCACAATACAACCTGACTCATTAGCTTAAGGGCGAACATAGGGGTGGGGTATAAACGTAACCGTATCGTCACCAGACCTGTCAAAGAGTTCATTTCCCTACTGTGATTTGCCTGATGCACATTAGCAATCCTTTCTCACGTGAGTTTAGTCTTCTTTTGCAATGTCTCGAAAAGTGTTAACGTTGAAGGAAAAAGTGGAAGTGATAGAATATTACAAGAGTGAAAAATGTGGAGTTCGCAAACTAGCCGAACAATTTCATATTGGAAAGACACAAGCAGCTGAAATAGTAAAAAATAAAGACAGAATAAGTAAAATGTGGTTTGACAATCGGAACGAAAAACAATGCGGAAAAAGTTCTTTAAGTGGTGTTGGTATCTTTGTGGATAGTGTTGTTTTTGAATGGTTTTGCAGAGTACGAGTGCATAATGTTCCAGTGTCGGGTCCACTGATTCAAAATAAAGCCTTGGAAGTAGCAAAAGAAATAGGAGCTCCTGATTTCAAAGCTTCTAATGGCTGGCTGGAAAAATTTCGTGTTAGGCATAACATTTCCTACAAAACCGTTTGCGGAGAATCAGCTGCTGTGAATATGAATACAGTCGAAGAATGGTTAAAAAAGTTACCAAGTATCATACGTGGTTATAAGCCAGAGGATATTTTTAATGCTGATGAATTAGGACTTTTCTACCGTGCTCTACCCGAAAAAACTATGTGTTTAAAAGGTGAAACGTGTTCTGGTGGTAAAAGTGCGAAAGAGAGATTGACAGTTCTTTTGTGTGCAAATATGAATGGTGAAAAAGAAAAGCCTCTAGTTATCGGCAAAGCTGCTAAACCTAGATGCTTCAAGGGACTCGGCATAAGAAACTTTCCTGTTCATTGGAGGCATAACAAGAAGGCTTGGATGACTCGAGAAATAATGACGGAATGGCTGATGGAACTCGACAGAAAAATGAAGCGGCAGAAAAGAAAAATTCTACTTTTCTTGGACAATGCCACATCACACCCTGAAATTGAATTAGATTCTGTAAAAGTAGTGTTTTTTCCTCCTAATTTAACGTCTGTCTGCCAACCTCTTGACCAAGGTGTTATCAAGAATTTTAAAGTTTACTATCGTCAGTTCGCTCTGAAGCACTTAATATCCAAACTGGAAATTGAGCGGGACATGAGTCAACTTAAAAACATCGATGTTCTCCAGGCTATAACTTGGGTACACGCTGCATGGAATCATGTAGCTGCTACAACTACAAAGAACTGTTTTCGAAAAGCTGGTTTTCCATTAACTGACGAAGAATCAGCAGACACCCAGGCAACTGCTGATGATAATGATCACCTTGCTGGTTTACTTCAAGCTGCTGGCGGTGCTGCTATTTCCGCAGATGACTATGTAAACATTGACACCGATTTGTCAGTTGAAGACTGCCGGACAAACGTCAAGGAAATCTTGGAAGATGTTTTACAAACAGAGAGCAATGACCAGGATGAAGAGCCGATTGAAGAGAGCGAGGAAGGAGATAATTTATTGAAAAGTTACGCAGATGCATCGGTTCACATGGAGCACCTAAAGAATTTTTATTTATCCAAAGGTAATTCATTTATCTGTATTTATTTATACATATTTATTCAATTAAAAGTATTTATTCACTTCTATTTATTTATTTAAAGGTGACACAGAAGGGTATCGCCTTGTCAGTGAATTAGGAATGCACAACGACCAAATAATTGCAAGCGGAAAGTGTCTAAAGCAACAAAAGATAGATTCATTTTTAAGAAGCAACATCGAATATGATTTGTAAAAACATATGAGCTATAAACAAATTTGTACATACATTGCATATGTACTTTTTAATCGACAACATCCTAATTTAAATAATAATTCACATCAATTAATAACATGTCTCCCGTGCTTTATTTCACCTAACAGTACTCATTATTGATAAATCTGTTCGTTTTGTCATATTATTTATTTCATTTATTTATTTAATTCATGTATCTTATTTATTCATTTATTTTTGTTCTTCATTCATTCATTTCTTTTTTCATTTATTTTATTAATTTAATCATTTATTCTATTCATTCATTTATTTATTCATTTTTTTATTTATTCATTTAGTTATTATTTCATTTTATTTATTTCTGCACGTATTTTATTTTTAATTGATTTTATTAATAATTACTTTATTAATTTATTTTATTTATGAATTTATTAATAATTATTAGTCATTATTTATTGAATTAATTATTAAATAATGATATTATTACAAATAATATGTATGTATAAACATATTGCTCTCCAGCAACTCACTCTCTGGGGCGGCTACCTCTCTGGGGCGGACACCTCTCCTGAGCGGACAGAAAGTCGATCACCGTGAGTGTCCGCTATGGAGAGGTTTCACTGTATTAGCTTTTTCATTGAGAATTCATTATTTATGGTCGTTCAAGTCGGTCGAATCAAACTTCGATTCATATGTTAGTAATCTTATTTGCGGAATTAAAATTATTAAATTTTGAAACAACTAGTTGATTCCACCAGTATTTTTTTAAAATAAAAATTTAAATTTTGTATCTTTAAACTACACATAAATTTTGTTTAGTAATTAAAATATTTCATTTTCAAAAACAATTGGATATATAAATATTATTATTATTATATAAATATTTTAATAAAGGGGGTAGGAATATAAGAAGTTTATAGTTTTATATGGTTGAAAGTTGAACTACTTTGTTAAAAATGTTTTTTTTTTTTTTTTAATAAAAAAACTGAACTTTGTTAAAAATGTTTTGTATTTTTTTAATAAAAAAACTGAACTTTGTTAAAAATGTTTTTTTTTGAAAATGAAAAAAAAAATGAATCTTCAATTGAAGATTCATAATTTTAGTTGAAAATTCATCTCTTTCGTTAAAAAATTAGCTATTTTTAAACATTTTGTTTGTTTTGTTAAACATTCATTTTTTTAAATGAAAATTAAACCATTCCATTTTTGGTTTAAAATTTATATTTTTTAGTAAGAGATTCAACTATTTGGTTGGGTATTTCTCTTTTTTATTCGAAAATTCATGTATTTTGTTGAAGATATGTCTGTTTTGGTTGAAAATTTATCCTTTTTAGTTGGAAATTCATGTATTTTGTTGAAAATTCAACGTCTACTAAAAAATATTATGTTGGTCTAAGAGTATTGTAAATCTTCTAGAAGTGGAAGTTGTAACTAGGTAAATCGAAAGAAACACTTTTAGAAACAAATCATTAATTTTCAGCGCCAAAGAGATTTATAGCCCAAAGGAGGAAAGTTGAAATTTTTCTTCCACACTAAAATTCAAAATTTTCTAAAACATTCCTTGTTTTAGAAATATTATGTGGACCATGCCTAACCTAAGACTTCCATTAGAAAGTGTGACAACTATCACTCGAAAGTCATGAATAAAGTTTTGTAAAAATTAAATTTGGAGATATATTACTAAAATATAAAAGTAACTAAAAAAGTAACGATAGTTACTTTTTTTAGGAAATGCAACTGAGAAAAAGTTACATTTCGAATCGGTAACGATAACGATGACTACTAAAAAATACTAATTCGATTTTTAATACCTAGTTCTTGCATGATTTTATATTTACCGCAATTTTTTCCCCCAGATTAATTTGGAAAGGGGCTTAGTGAATTGGAAAGCTAATTTAAAAATATCCAGTTATTAATGGTTTTTCGAAATTTTTGGATTATTTTTCCATTTTTAATTTATAAGATTTGAAAGATGTGAATTTTTAATTTTAAAAGCTATAAATGTGATATTGTACCATTTTTCAGCAAGTCAAATAAAAAATGTTCAATTCTGAACGTTCTAAATTTGGAAATGGTCGAATTTTATACTTCGTAAAAGAGAATAATTTTTAATTTCAAATGCGTAGTATAGTTGAAAATGCAACAGTTAAATTTGGTAGAAATTCGTCGGTTGAAAATTCAACTGTTGAATTTTGTATGAAATTTGTCTGCTAAAATTCCGCTGTTGAATTTTCAAAAGTACAATTTTATAGAAAATTCGTCTGTTGATAATTCAAGTGTTCAATTTTGTAGCAATCTCGTCTCTGGAAAATTTAACTGTTGGATTTTCAACCAAGAAGATTAATTTTCTACCAAAAAGATGATTTTTCAACGAAATAGATGAATTTTCAACAAAAAGGACATTTTCAACCAAATAGTTGAATTTTCAACAAAAAAGATCATTTCCAAACAAATAGTTTACTTTTCTACCAAATTCTTGAATTTTTAATCCAAAAAGATGAATTTTCTACAAAACAGTTGAATTGAAAAAAAAGGTAATTTAAAATCAAATAGTTGAATTTTGAAACACAATGATGAAGCTTTAACAACCAAATTTGAAATCACAAACAGTTGAATTCAACAAAAAAATACGACTTTTCAACTAAATAGTAGAATCGTCACAAAAAACAGATTAATTTTCAACTAAAAAGTTACATTTTTAACCAAAAAGACGAATTTTCAACAAAAAAGAATTAATTGTTTAACCAAAGAGTTCCATTAACAAGCACATGGTTGCATTAACAACCAAGTGGTTGTACTTTCAACCAAGAAAAATTAATTTTTAACCAAGAAAGATAACTTTTCTACCATAACAAATTAATTTTTAATCCAAAAGGACGATTTTTTAACAAAATAGTTGAATCCTCAACCAAATAGATGAATTTTCAACAAAGAAGATTAATTTTATACCCGAAAAGAAGAATTTTCTACAAAATAGTTGAATTTTCAACTTATAAAGGATATAGATTTTCAACTAAAAATAGAATTATTAAATTTTCAGATAAAAAATGATTTTTTAAGAAAAAAATACAAATTTTTAACAACAAAAAAACGAATTGTCAACATATAAGTTAAATTTTCAACCAAATAGGTGAATCTTGAAACACATTTTTTAACAAATTAGTTAAAACTTTCAACCAAGCATCTACAAAAAAGACGATTTTTAAACAAAATACAAGAATTTTTAACCAAAAATAAAATAGTTATATTGTTAGATAAAAAAATAAATTCTCAACAAAAAAAATCGAATTTACAAACAAATAGTTACATTTTCAAACAAAAAGATGAATTTTCAACTAAAATGACGAATCTTCAAAAAAATTAATTCTTAACAAAGGATAACACAAAAGATAGTTTTTTAACCCAGAAGATTAATTTTCTAAAAAATGGAATCGTTCAACTTTCAACCAATTAGTTGAATTTTCAATTAAAAAATATGAATTTGTAACCAAATAGTTAAATTTTCAACCAAAAAGATGGATTTTCTAGCAATTAAGTTGCAATGTTCTACCAAAAACAAAAGAACACGGTTTTTGAAAAAATATACATGAATTTTCAACAAAATTGTTGAATTTTAAAGCCAAAAGGTCGAATTATCTACCAAACGGTTGAATATTTAACCCGAAAATATGATTTTTTAACAAAAAAAAAAATAATTTTCTACCGAAAAGTTAAAATTTCATAAAAAAGTTTCTATTTTAACAAAAAAGTTAATTTCCAACCGAACAGTTTAATTTTCTAACAAATTGTTGTTGAATCCTCAATCAAACCAGATTAATATAGACCGAAATAGTTGCATTTTTAATAAAAAAGATGAATTTTCAATAAGGATAATTAATTTTCGACCAAAAAAGTCGAATTTTTAACTAAAAAAGATCAATTTTCAACCAAAAATGGAATAGTTACGTTCTTAGTTTAAAAAATTAATTCTCAATACAAAAAATTAATTTTCAACAAAATAGTTACATTTTCAACAAAAAAATGAATTTTTAACAAAAGAGTTCAACCCCAGAGATGACTTTTTAACCCACAAGATTAATTTTCTAAAAATATAATAGTTAAAATTCCAACCAAAAAAATGAATTTTTAATAAAGTAGTTTAACTTTCAACCAAGTAGCTGAATTTCTGACCAGAAAGATAACTTTTAACAAAATAGTTGCATTTTCCACAAAATAATAAAATTTGCAACGAAATGCTAGAATTTTTAAAGAAACGAGATGCATTCCGAACCTAAAATATAATAGTATACTTTTCAATCAAAAATAGTTGATTTTTCTGGTTGGGTTCTTTTAATTTAGTTTACATCTAAGCGAAGAAACGAGGAAAAGGGGAGAAAGGGTATATTTATAAAAAAAAGAGAGAAAAAAGGAAGAATTCTCAAAAATTTATGGGCAAATGACAATTCCGCCCCAGCTACCTACGTACGGTACCCCCACTACGCGGCTTCCCCTCACTCAATCGAACTGCTGCTGCCGAGCCTGGTCAGCGGAAGTCTTTTGTCTCTAACGAGGACTAAAATGCGGATTATATTTGTTTAATTTAGTACTTGGTAATATACAAATATAATACTGGAAATTTATGAATTATAACGATTCCAACGATATGTTATTTGACGTAAAAAGTTGTAAATTAAAGAATAAATTTTCAAGTTTATGACAAATTTTACAGAGTATTTTACTCAAATTAACTGAAGTAGCTTTAATTTATTGTTGCAATATTTAACTAACTTGGGGAAATTCCGGAAGATAAAATTTGGCCAGATTTGAAAACTTGTAAACCAGTATCATAAATTTGGCTTATTTCTCAAACAATCACATTTCTCAAAATTATCCTTTAAATAGTTTGCCTTAAAATTTTTGTTGTACACAAAAAATAATAAAACAAATGAGAATTAGGCATAATATGTCTCAGTATGTAAAACTGTTCCGCCTGGGAATTATGTGAACTTTAGTTAGCACAAGTTCCTGTTATTCATACCAGTAGTTTGGAAATTTAATTTTGATTTGTGAATGATGTGTTCGGATTCGTTTAATTTTTAACACTGAAGCAATTTTAAATTGCAAATGTAACTTAAATTTCAGGTACTAGTAACTGTGAGTGATATTCCTCCACTTGTAACTGGAAATATATTTATGAAAATCCTTTCTATTCTGCTTTTTATATGTTAAAATAGTATTTTTATCTAACTTTCATAAACCAATCGCATAATATTCATCATAGTATCCCAGGCGGAAAACTTATACATAGTGGGAAGTATCATGTATAATTTTCAATTGTTTGACTCATTTTTTGTATAAAACAAAATCAAACTTTTTAACGCAAATTATTAAAAGCCAAATTTTAGCTTTCGGAACCTATAAATAAAAGCTACTGCAGCTGACTTGAGTAAAATATACTGGAAAAATTTCCATAAAATTTCACATTAACTTGAACATTTATTCTTTAATTTTCAACTTATAAAGTTAAATAAAATATCGTTGGAATCGTTATCATTCGCAGATTTCGAATATTATATTTGTAAATTACCAACTGCTAAGTTAAAATAATTTTATATTCTACATTTTAAACTGCATTAGGTACAAACGACTTCCGCTGACCAGGCTCAGTGAAACTAGTTCGGCTGAGTGAGGAGAAGCCGCGTAGTGGGGGAACCGTACACAGGTAGCTGGGGCGACATTACCCATCGCTCAAATTTACCATCGGGAAATGTATTAAATAATGTTATCAAGTTCGTAATGTTACTTCCACTGACCCTCCCCCACCCCCAATTACCAACGGTCGTTTTTAAGGGCGATGGTCAATCCCGTCCCTGCTGCTACCTGCGCACGATTCCCCCACTACGCGGCTTCCCCTCACTCAGCCGAACCGCTACCGCCAAGCCTGGTCAGCGGGAGTCCGTTGTTCCTAATGAGGTCTAAAATGCGGAATATAACATTTTTTAAATTTAGCACTGGATAATTTACAAATATAATATTCGAAATCCACAAATTATAACGATTCCAACGATATGTTATTTGACTTAAAAAGTTGAAAATTGAAGAATAAATGTTCAAGTTTGTGTGAAATTTTATTTTATAAAATTTAGTATATTTTACTCAAATCAACTGCAGTAGCTTTTATTTATACGTGCAATATTTTACTTATTTTAATTATTTTCTCAAAATTATCCTCAAATAATTTTGCACTCCCAATGCAAAAGTATGAATAGTCTCATGCCTAGCCCATTTTGGAAACTCATTAACAAAATTCATAAATTTTGTTTATTCATTTTTTATATAAAACAAAAAAAAACTTTTTAAGGCAACCTGTTGAAAGGATAATTTTTAGCAATATCATTGGTTAAGCAATAAACAAAATGTATGGTGTTTGTTAATGAGTTTACAAATTAGGCTAGGAATGAGACTATATTCATACTTTTGCACCGAGAGTTCAAAACTATTTAAGGATATTTTTGAGAAATGCAATTGTTAGAGAAATAAACCAAATTTAGGATGTTAGTTAATAAGTTTTCAAATCTGGCCAAATTTTAGCCTTCGGAACTTCCACAAATTAAGTAAAATATTGCACGAATAAATTAAAGCTTCTGGAGTTGATTTGAGTAAAAATAGACTAAAAAATTTTCCATAAAATTTCACATAAAGTTGAACATTTATTCTTTAATTTTCAACTTTTTAAGTCAAATAACATATCGTTGGTTGTTATAATTAGCAGATTTGGAATATTATACATATTTGTAAATTACCAACTGCTAAATTTGAAAAAAAACTATATTCCGCATTTTAGTCCTCGTTAGGAGCAAAAGACTCCTGCTGACCAGGCTCGGCGGCAGCAGTTCGGCTGAGTGAGAAGCCGCGTAGTAGGGGGACCTACGCAGGTAGCTGGGGCGGAATTGTCATTTGTCCAGTTTTTAGCTTGACCCCCCCCCCCCCCCCCTTAAATTAATAACGTAGTTTATGGACGGTCCCTTATTACATCTGAAAAAAGTAAACTTTGTTGTTGAAATCATTGAAAATGTTTGATTTTCGAATGAAATGTAAGTTTTTACGGAGATGTGGTTGAATAAAGAAGTCGATAATGTTTTATTTCCACTTGTGTTTTATTTTGTTAATGTCTCACATAATACTAACAAAACATTTAATTACAAAACATGGGCAACGGACATAATGTGGTTGTGTATACACGTGATGTGTGTCGTGAGTAAAAGCTGCTATGTATGCGTTACGCATAATATCTTCTGATTAACATATTACGATTACTTTATAGTGTATTACAGTAAGTAATGCATAGACAGAAAAAAGAAATGTGTTGAGTGCCTTTCATGTCCAACGATATCCCATTGCTTAATTATACATTTCCTCGTGGCTCATTTTTATGCGATCTACAATGATTCCCTATATGGCCTATTTCTCGTAAATATGCAAAAACGCAAAGAGTTAAAAATGCTACTAATATGCAATATCGTAATATTAGTATGTCTTGATATTAGTTCGTTATTATAAATAGTTTCAATAGTTATTTGTCCAAACACTGAATATTTTACAACAGCCATCGGTCTCAACTAGACATAACTCCATTAAACAGTTTTCCAATTTATTGTAATATTATATGCGTAGCACGTATTTGATCCAATATCATATCAATAATAGGGATATATCATAAATTTTGTAATTTTCTAAAAAATATTCTCTAAAAAATATGTCGACCTAAAGATTATTATGACTGATAATCACAGACAATTTTTCAACTTTTTTTTTTTAATCCCCCTTTCTACGTCATTCGGTTTGTCGTCTTCGTCGTTAATTAGTAATCTTTTTCTTCAAACGAATACAATATTATTAAATATTCTACAATTTTTTTTTAGAACTACGATAGTAGTATATGTTTACACGTGTCTCAAGAAGCGTTTTACATTTCAATTTTAATTCCTTAAAAATCGTTTCTCCCTTTTATTCTCTCTCCTTATTTATCGAATATAAATCTATACTTTGAATTTAAAAAACTGACGAGAGATTTTTGACACTTAATCTAACACAGAAATTGTTCATTTCTTCGATTTAATTGGAAATTTGTTCGTATTTGTAAATCATACAAAATGTCTACAGGTATTATATTTGTGTACATACAAATAAAAATAGGGCACGTTAGAATTAAACCAAAAAAAAATAACATAAGGCGTGCAAAAAGTGTGTCGACGTGTACACGAGCGAGTGGTGATGATCTATGCGCAGTTTTAATTAATTAATAATAGTTGTGTGGGCTGGAGTGCAATACTAGAGAATTCTCACTCATTCGTTAGGCAAGGAATAATAAAAGCAATTCTGTACCCTATCTTCAAATCGCTAACTTGCCTATTACAATGCAACCTCAAGTGCACATACGCATCTTTTCAAATTATAAATAAAAACCCACTAGGAAGGGACGCGTGCCTCACAGAAAATATTCATGTAATTATCTCTCATGCTCACTGACTTGTGAACCTGTTTCCCTTTATCCAAGAATTTACATTTCTTTGTTTTAAAAGAATAAATTCTCAAACTGATAAAGTACAAATTGCAACAAACATTTCTGTGAAATACGCTTCCCTTACCAAACAATGGTATTGATTGACATTTGTGTGAGGGGTCTTGACATCGCCTCTATATATAAAAAAAAAACTTTTCCGATCAATCTTAAAATTCGACTGCAGTCAATAAATATCAATAAAATATCTAACATTTCTATTATATTTTCAAGTAAATCATTACCTTCCTTAGTTCATATTAATCGTCTTTACAAATTATAATATTAATTATCATTATATTAACAATAATTCATCTGGGCGTAATAATTATTAATTATCAATTAGCGTTAATTATACAATTACTAAAAAAAAGAAAGATTCGAAATACCTAAAAAATGGCAATTTCTCGTGACCAGAACTAGTTTACATTTTTCATCGTTTTACAACTTTTTACAACTCATCATACATATTTTGTACCAAACCAGGCCGATTAAAAAAACGCGTCGCGCTCGATAGTCGGTCGCGCGCTCAAATAATGTTCCTGCCATCATTTCTTCTTTATATTACTCCATTAAATAAATCGCAATCCACAATCTTATTCTTCTTATTATCGAATAATCTTCTTATTATTATCAAACACTCCCGCAGCGATCTACTATCTCTTACTCTAGGCCATTTTTTTCATTGAAAAGTGCACTTGACGGTGTCCAGGGAGCACCAGATTGAAGGGACGACTACCTCGGCAGAAATTGATTGATCGCGTCGAAATACTTTCGCCCTTATCGTATCCTAGGGGGTTTATAAATAAGTAGAAAGACGTTTTGTTAACGAGTCAGTAGCTAAAAAGCCTTCGATACGCTCCTAATTCTATCACTGGATTAAAACGTAGGTACAATTAAAATGTAAGGCAAAATTTCTTCTCACAGATTCAGTGTCGTCGAAAGTCGCGACAACTTTCGAAAATCATCCTCCACTTTACAATATCCTTCGAGATGTGTTTTCTTTGATTTCATATCACCAGGAAGATTTCTAAAGTACAGACCATAGTCCAATCATCTTCTTTCTCACTTAGTATACTCTTCAATTCGGTACCTCCATGCTATACTCTCCAATCTGGGGCTAACCCCAGGTTGGAGAGTTTAGCTGCTAACTTTAGCATGAAGGTACCGAATTTAACTCTCATTTTTTTTTCACATTTTCTTTTTTACTTTTAGGGAACAGCCGTGTGTTCGTTGACAATAATTAAAAGTTAATTTACCGGCACAAAGCTCCTAGTATATTCGTTAAAAAATATATATTATATAGAAAAATATCGAATGGCATGACACGAACTACTGTACAAAAAAAAATCGTAAAATACTGATAAACAATCTACCGTTGCTAAAGCTTCCGACAGCTACGAGAAATAAAGGAGGAGGTAGTTCGAAAATAACAGTTAATTAGAGGGAAAAAGACTCACGGTTCGTCGAAAATGGAATAAGAAGTAAGCAAGTAATGCTTTCATCAGAGTGGAAGCACTGTGATGTAACGCGGAATAATGTTTAGAAACCTGTAATAATAAAGTATTAAAATCCACGCTTTATGCGATTCACACCAAGTTCCACATGAAATAATCTTGCGCAACGCATGGAGTTGCATGCGACCAACGCAGCAATGGAGGCCATTTTCTTAAATCGAAAGTCCTGACCGAGATAAGCTCGCTCGGCTTTCTTATCGACACGTCACAAATTTGACTTTTCATCAATATCTGCCAAAGTAGCTACACCTCATTTGCCATTATCTCTCTCTCTCCTTAGAGCCTATTGTTCTATCTTATCTTTAATTCTCTACTGTACTTATAATCGAGACAATCCCTACTCTAACAATTACATATTTTACAAGAGAATTCGTTAATACCAGCCATGAAAAAACATTTCACACTTTACTCCAAATGAAAAGCCAAAAAAAACAACTTAAATATTTCATTTTCTTATTACAGAAATTTTTTTACCAAGTGCCAAGATTTTTGCCAAGGTGTCTTATTTTTCAAATTCTAAATTTGAAATTTTTGAAATTTATTGATATTCCTATCATCAATTTTCAATTTAATTTTGCAACCTTGATTCCTTCTATTTGTATATCTACAAATTTGATTTTTTTCAATATTTTTTTTAAATTCATTTTCTCAATTTACGAGTCTACTTTTGAAAAAAATCCAGTAAACTTTTTATCGAATTTTGAGAGTACACCAGAATTCAAGATATTTTAGAGAGCTTTCAAAGATATCACAATAGTTTTTACATCAGATTTTAAGAGAGTTCAATCCCTTGTTCAAGATCTAGGACCCTCAAAATTAGACAGTATTTGACAACAAAAAATATTCAACATTACATGATTATCTATAGTTTTCGATTGAAAGTGTCTGGAATTGAACAATTTTTAAATTAAATGTATCCAAATTGTACAGTTTTATAATTCGAAACTGAAAAAATTCCGAATTGATTAGTTTTAATGAACATATTTAAAATTGAAGGATTATCTTACTTTTCAAAATTGTAAGATTTCAAATTGAAAGTCTTCTTAGTTAGTTTTAGGTTGAAATAAATTAATAATTTTAAATTGAAATCGTGTGAAATTAAACTTTTCTATATTGCAAGTACAGGGTGGCCGTTTTAATCGAGGAAAAAAATTCTCGGTCATTTCCGGGTTCGCAAAAATTTGTCAGTCATTCAAATTAAAAAATTGAAACTCTTATGGCTGAACATTTTTTCATTTGAAGTTATCAAAACTAAATTTCAAATAAAAGCACTCAAAGTAGAAATCTTCTGAATTTTAAACTTTTAAAATTGAAGTTTAACAAATGTTTAATTCAGAAATTTGTAATTCAAACGCTCAATAATTTACATGTATAAAATGGAAGCTTTTAACACTTTTCAATTGAACAAATTTAAACTAAATGCCGCAATTTTGAGTTAAAAACATTAAAAATTGTAGCATTAATTTTTTTTAATGAACACTTTCTAAATTAGAAGGTTATTTTTTAATCGAAATTCAACAGCTTCACAAATTGAATGGGTTAAAAATTGGAATATTTTAAATTAAAGCAATATTTGAATAGAATTTGAAATTGAATTTTGAAATTAGTTTAATTATAAATCTATTAATTTTAGGTCATTCTGAAATTGAAAATAGTTTATAAAGTTTAAATCAGACGTTTACATTCGTTCCAACATTTCAATCTTTAATAATCGAACTACAGTTCAATTTTAATAATAATTAATTATAAAAAACATTTTAAGTTGATCAACTATAAATATAAATTATTATTATAATAATAATTTAGATTTACAGTTGATGAACTTAAAACGTTTTTTATCAAAAATTTTCAATTTCGACTTTAGTTTGTTATTGTCTAACAAAGAGATGATCACAGTTGAGATTTTTTTTAATCTCATGAATTCTCGATCGAAGATTCAATTGGATGACTATTAATTTTCCACTTTTTTTTATTAATTGAAATATTTATTAAATTTTGTTCTCAAATTATGTAAATATAACAATTTTTACACTCGTTTTTAATACAAAATTAGCTTTTTTATTCAATTTTTAATAGTAAAAAATTAATGAAAAATGAAAATAGAATTTTCAACTGTTGAAAATTCCATTCAATTTTTCAACAGTTGAAAAACACGCTGCTGAAAATTCAATTTTCTTCAACTTTAAACAGTGGAAAATTCAAGAAAAAAGAGAATTTTGTATTTTAACAAATTTTTAAAAATGTTTTATTTACACCATTTTACATGAAAATGTAATAAATAAACATTTTTATCCAGAATTTTTTTTAAGTAGATTTTTTCGTAAACAGGTCAATATTGGCAAATAATATTTTTTACTAATTCAGTTAACTGAATGATTTCATAATTGAAAAAGTTAACAATTGAACTTAACATTTTTTTAAACTTGAAATCAAACTTATTTAAATTTGCATTATATCATATGATTGGATAGATTTTTCTTCTAGAAATTTATAAAATTCACGGTCAAAAAATAAATTCACTGTTTATCCCGGTTATGCAGTCCAGCGGCCACCCTGAAATTGTTAGATTATTTAAATTGTTCAAAATGCTAAAGTATCAAATTTAAAACAATAATTTGAAGGATTTGAAGGGACGACTAAAAAATCCAGAAAAATAAAAATTCCGGCACTGTAAAACTCCCGAATAATAAAATTCCCGAAAAATAAAATTCCCGAACTTGAAAATTCCGCAATAATAAAATTTCCGAACAGTTTATAATATTACCGAATTGGAAAATTCCCCATTAATAAAATTCCCTATAGTTTATAATATTACCGAACTTGAAAAATCTGGAATAATAAAATATTCGAACTAGAAAATAAATTATTTTTAATGTTCGAAGTTTCTAAAATTATTGCTTGAATTTAAAATAACAATAATTGAAAAAAAATATATTTCTGGATGAAAATTTGTTTCAATTATTGTTATTTTAAATTCAAACAATAATTTTAGAAACTTGAAACATTAAAAATACTTGATTTGTATTTTTAATAAATTAATAAAAAAAAGGTTAATTCTAACAGATGTTTCTGGACTAAAAAAGGAGTCAGACAAGTATGTCCATTGAGTCCGGTGTTATTCAACATACACATAAATGACTTAGAAACTGATTGGGAAAGAAGAAAAATTGGAGGAGCGGTGATAGGAAAGACAAAAATATACTGTTTAAAATATGCAGATGACGTAGTAATAGTAGCAGAGGACAGAAGCGAGCTGAAAGAAATGATGAAAAGCTTAGAAAAATACACAACCAGAAATAAGTTGGAACTTAATACATCTAAATTCTAAATCAAAGATCATGATCTTCAGAAAAGCAGGGAAAATATCAAAAGAAGATAAATTTTACTTTGGAGGAGAACAAATAGAAACAGTGAAGGGATTCAAATATTTAGGCTACTGGTTCACCACAGGAAATACGTCAATGGAACATCTAAGAAAACAAACAGGAAAGGTTAAAAAAGTTATAAATCAAGTCTGGGGTTTAATGAAAAGAGCGAAAGTAGGAAATCTGAGACGGAAGATATACCTATTTGATTCACTTATCAGCTCAGTAATCATGTATGGGGCAGAAGTGTGGGGCTGGTCTGAGAAAAAAGTAATAGAAAAGGTGGAAGGTCGTTTCATAAAAATGGCGTTAGGACTGAGCAGGAATACGCCAGATTACATATGGAGGATGGAAACAGGCAGGACGAACATGTGCTCCTTATCTCTGAAAAGAGTAGCAAGCTTCACTTTACAGGTGTATCAAATGGAAGATGCGAGGTGGCCGAAACAATGTCTCAAAGAAATATTGAGAGGACTAAGAAACAACAACGCTACACAATGGGGCAAAGAACTGAAGAAAGCATGCGAAGAGTTAGGGAGTCCGGATATTTTAAAACTGCTGAGTATGGAAGAAAAGGAAGACGATCTCGGATCCAGATTTCAAGAGATGGTAAAAATCAGAATAGAACAAGATGTACAAAAAAGTTGGAGCAAGATCGATAAGTCTATTTACTGTGAATACTATAAAGATATCAAAGAAACAGTGGATGAAGAAAAATACTTGTCTGACAAAGTATTACAAGAATGGGAGAAAATAGAGTGGGCGAGAATGAGATGCGGCAACTTGAGCAGAGCTGGACAAAAAGGATGGAGGGAGACACACCAATGTAGGATCTGCAGAAAAGAAGAGGAAAGTTTCAAACACATATGGAATTGTAAAGAATTGAGAGGAAAACTGAAACAGGAAGGAAGAAACTGGTTGGAGGCAGTTGAGAAAAAGCACACGAGAGAAGATTGGATGATTGAAATGCTCAAAGGCAAAGTATCGAAGGGCGCATGCTGGTTGAGCAAAGAACTCTACAAATTGTATCAGGAACTTCAAGAAAGTGAGCAACAAAGTGATCAATGAGACAAGTATGGTGATACTTACAGGACAATGTATACTGAATGGAACTAACAAAATTTAAACAAAATCATAGAGAACTAGTGACTGAATGTGATAAATTTAGTGATAAATTTTTGTTGATTTTGAATATATATATATAAATATGAGTATGAAAATTATTTATAACAGAGTTTAAAGTGAATACCATTAATTATAATATGAAAAGGATGCGTATGTAGTGGAATGTAATTCTAAGACCTCAATCGAGGTGAGAAAAGGAATAATAAACCATTAATTGATTGAAAAAAATATTAATTTGTTTAAATTCGGGAATTTTATAGGTCGGATATTTTATAATTCGGCAATTTTCTGTCGAGAATTCGGGAATGTCCTAATTCGGTAATATTATAAACTCTTCGGTAATTTTCCAATCCGGGAATTTTTATTCAAATTCGAAGCTTTCAAAATAATTAGACAATCTGCAAATAAAAAAATATCAAAATTTAAAACTGTAAACTTTCAAATTACAAGCCAATAAAAAAATATAAAATTTTCATTTCGAATGAGTCTAGAGAATAATCTATTTACATTGAAGTAAACACATATTTTTTTTAAATTATATACTGCTTAATGCGAAAGTATGTTTTCTATTACTTTAAATTCATTTATAATTTGAATTTAGCGCCCTTTCTAATTTGAGGCGAAACATTTTCCCGCCCAATTTAAATAATGTAATTATTAATTACACGGAAAAAATTTATCCGTAAAAAGGTCACGAACTAGTAGCTAGGTCTCGGATAAGAGAAAAATTCATCACTTTTTTTACGTGAATAATTACAAAAATATTACGAGTGATTAGGAAAAGATTCTCAGAGCACTCACGAGCTTGCCCGACAAATCTGGGAACTGGAAAGTAGGTTCGCCTGTACGTTGTTTACGCACTTCTGGTTCATGTTTAGAAACTGGTGAGTCAACAGTCTTTGAGGGTTCGAATCTTGTGAGTTGCGAATTTATAAATTAATATAAATTAAATCCCACAAATAAAATTTTTCCTCTTTATATTTCAGTCTGAAATTTTCAGGAACTGTTCGTAGGAAATTCGAACTGTTCGTCAAAAACTTCGAAATTTATCCATACGTTTCTCATAGAAATAAGGATGTAATGTTTCATTTTTTTTAGACCTAGCTACAAGTTCGTGACTTTTTTAGGGATAAATTTTTTCCGCGTAAGTTATTTTTGATAATTTTAGCTATTTAAACGATTTCAATTTGAAATAAAACGAAAAACGTAAATAGGAAGACATTTTTGCTTCGTAAGGTATAAAAAATAGAATATACAATTTTTTTAATCCTAATTTAAAATGCTCATAAATGCACATTAGTACTCTAGATTTCCAGGCCTATGAACGTAACTAACTTCAATGATGTAAGAATCAATTTAAACTTCGTTATGTACTTAAAAATCAAAACGCTTTGGAACTTAAAGTTTTCAAATAATTCTAGCATGCCAAATAAACCTTACTGAAATCAGTAAATATTGAAAAGAAAATAAGAATCTCTTCAAGGAATTAAGGTTGCTAGCTTAACTAGTTTCCTTTTCACAAAAAAAAAACTAAACTTTGTCATCCCTAACTATAAAAAAAAAAAATTCTCATTTGGAGTAAAGTATAGATTCGTAGAGAAAGCCTCGCTAGTGGACAAAGTGCACAGAGATGTGTAACTTGTAATGAAATGAAGTTTAGCGTTTTACACGTCGTTTGAAGAGCGAAAGCAGAAAATCTGTAATGGGTTATTGCTATAAGTATACTCCTTAAATCAACCGTAACGCACAGTCGTTTAGAGTAAAGTTGTGTTAACGTCTCACAACGATACTTTCCACGTTAATATGTATATCTGGCCTTCTAAGCAACTATAAATCTATAGATATTTAATCTTCTCTCAATAAAAAGCTGTGGTCTCTGAAAATAGATCGCCGAGCAAATCAATAACATTCAATAAAATGAATCTCGGCTCAAAACGCACGCAATGATTAGCACATATATTATAATGCTCTTCTTTGTGTCCGGTGGCGTTTTACAATAATCCAATACGCAGTCTCAGTTGAGGTATTTGCGACATCTGCGCGAGCCGCAGGTACACGGGATCTTAATGTCCTCGAAGGGAAATTTGTAGTCATAAGTTAATTCTTCGCCTTGGACGATGCGGCGCAGGGCGAAAATTAAAATATGTTTCTTACCTAAGATATCGACCACCCGAGAGTAACAGTTGGGCTGGAAAAGAAATTCATCATTTTTTTTAAAATTATGTTAAAAAATACAATCAGGGTGTCTACTCAAATCCTGGGAAAAAATTCCCCAGGGGTTTTCCAGGCATCTCAAGATTTTTACAGGTATAATTTTTCCCAGTACAGAGCCATTCGAGTATTTCGCATTTTTTTAAACAATCGGCTTGGAATATGTATGCAATTTTGCGAGTTTATTATAAATAATTTTTTTTCAGGTCTTGTAAATATCTAAATGTGTTCAAAATAATACTATTCATATGCCAAATTATATAACTCTTTTTTCATTTGTGAAAGTAATTTTATTAAACGATAGATAAATTTTTAACCAAAGAGATGAAATTTCTGCCAAAAAAAGGCGAATTAAAAAAAAAGAAGACAAAATTTCGACTGAAAAAAATAAATTTTCAATACAAAATGGAATACTTAAGTTTTCAAAAAAGAAGATTAATTTTCGACCAAAAAAGGCGAATTTTCAAGCTACACAGCTTCACAGTTAAATATTGTCAGTTAAAGAAAAAAGTTCAACCAAAGAGATGAATTTTCAAATAGAGTTATCGAATATTCAACTGGATAAGTTAAAATTAAAAAAATGCAACCAAGAAGATTAATTTTCTAACAAAAAAGACGAATTTTCAAGCAAAAAAGATCAATTTTCAAACAAAAATTGAACAGTTAAATTGTCAGTTAAAAAAAGTTTAACCACAGAGACGAATTTTTAATTATGGAACATTCAACTGGATAAGTTAAATTTAAAAAAAGAAATAATTTTCAACCAAGAAGATTAATTTTCTACCAAAAAAAGACGAATTTTCAACTAAAAAAGATAAATTTTCAACCAAAATAAAACAAGTTTTAAACTAAAATTATGAATTTTCAACAAAGAAGATTGGATTTCGACCAAAGACAAATTTTCACAAAAATACATGAATTTTTCGTAAAAAAAAATGAATTTTCAACCAAAGAGATGATTTTTCAACTAAAATAATGGAATATTTAATTGGATTAACTAAATTTTCTGTTTCAAAAATTAATTTTCTACCAAAAAAGACGAATTAAAAAAGAATACAAGAATTTTCAACTAAAAAAGATAAATTTTCAAACCAAAAATGGTACAATTAAATTTGTAGGTAAAAAATTTTTTTTTTAAATTTGCAACCAACAGAAATAGTTAAATTTTCCAACAAGGTGATAAATTTTTAACTAAAATTATGAATCTTTTACTAGAATAGTTGAATTTTAAACTAAAAAGATGAGTTTTCAACAGAGAAGATTAATTTTCGACCAAAAAGAAAAATTTTCACAAAAATACATGAATTTTTCGTAAAAAAAAATTAATTTTCAACCAAAGAGATGATTTTTCAACTAAAATAATGGAATATTTAATTGGATTAACTAAATTTTCTGTTTCAAAAATTAATTTTCTACCAAAAAAGACGAATTAAAAAAGAATACAAGAATTTTCAACTAAAAAAGATAAATTTTCAAACCAAAAATGGTACAATTAAATTTGCAGGTGAAATTTTTTTTTTAAATTTGCAACCAACAGAAATAGTTAAATTTTCCAATAAAGTGATGAATTTTCAACTAAAATTATAAATCTTCTACTGCAATAGTTGAATTTTTAACTAAAAAGATGAATTTTTGACCAAAAATTGAATATTTAAATTTTCAGCTAAAAACAATAATTAAAGAAAAAAAAACAAATTCTACAAAGTAGCTAAATTACCCAACAAAGTGATAAATTTTCAACTAAAATTATAAATCTTCTATGGGATAGTTGAATTTTAAACGAAAAAGATGAATTTTCAACAGAGAAGATTAATTTTTGATCAAAAAAGATAAATTTTCAACCAAAAATTGAATAGTTAAACTTTCAATTATAAAATAATTTTCAACAAAAAAAAGAAGTTCTACAAAATACTTAAATTTTCCAATAAAGTGATGAATTTTCAACGAAAATTATAAGTCTTCTACTGCAATAGTTGAATTTCCAACTAAAAAGATGAATTTTCAACCAAAAATTGAATATTTAAATTTTCAGTCAAAAATAATTTTTAACCAAAGAGACGAATTTTCAACTTAAATTATGGAATATTCAACTGGATAAGTTGAATTTCCAGTTAAAAAAAAAAATCAACAAAAGAGATGAATTTGCAACTAAAATTATGTAATATTCAACTGGATGAATTAAATTTTCAGTTAAAAAATTAATTCTTAACCAAGAAGATTAATCTTCTACCAAAAAAGACAAATTTTCAACAAAATATGTACATGAATTTTCGACTAGAAAACGATGAATTGTCAGTTAAAAAAATTAATTTCCAACCAAAAAGAAAAACAAATTTCCAACAAAATAGTTAAATCCAGTATTATAAAGCCACTGTTATAAATAAAATATATTGTTACTTAATAATTTTATATTACAATTTAAACAAAATTGAAGCACACTCTCAACAAAATTCCCTGACATTTCCAGGTTTTTCCAGGTATACAAAAATTCCCTGACAATTGCAGGTTTTCCAGATGAGTACACACCCTGACAATCTCAACTCAGAAGATAAAATATCTTATCAAACTATTTCAACTTGGCAATTCATTAGGAAGCGAGATTTTGATAATGTAGCAATATTTACGAATACTTAATATCTGGTTTATGTTAGTCGATAACAGTTATTCTAGAGAACATACTTTTATCGTTGCGATAATTTTCAGTTACATACATGACTCATTCCGATTTATTTATAAATGTTAATTACATTAAGCAATGCAAATTGTAAGTGATGAAATGAAAACTATCAAGAGAATAATTTAGTGCAAATTTTGCAAGAAATTTATATTTTTGAATTGTATAATTACCTCGCACGAGTGATTAATAAACCTAGCTGCATTTCCTTTCATGGTAGCATCGACAACGAGGTGATCATCGATTTTGAACATGTAGCAACCAATGTGCTTGCTGTCGTAGTATTTTTCCCGTTTGTCTGTCAGGGAAGCTCGAATCACCTGGAATAACAAAAAAATTTTAATCAAACTAGAGACTTTCAGTAGATTGTTCATTTTATTCACTCGAGATCTGGATTAAAATTGATTAAATTATCGGCAATCAAGTGAATTTTACTGAGATAATTTTTTACCTCTCCAGCATACTCGATCACCATTTCTCCAGCCTCGATGTCTCTCAAACAGAAAAGTCCTCTGCCATGAATATGCGAATGATAAACTCCAACAGATTCCTTTGACGTTTCTTTGAGAATTCTGAACCTCATCGCCATTGGCAAATTAGTACTGGCGGCTCTTCTGCAAAATAAATAATGTTCAGGAATAACTGTTACGTTTTTGCAGCAATTTCTGGGAAATAAATCGCTTCTGCAAAAGATACTGATGCTACACTAAGAAATTTCGAACCACGGGGTTGCTACAAAATCCAAAATACAAAACCCAATTTCGAAATTCCCTGAAATTTCCCTGACCAATTTTTCATTTTCCCTGTTTGTTTTTAAATTTATTTTAAGGACTTTTAGTGACAACAGTCATCCAGAATTTGATAAGGGGTTATCCACAAATCATGTAAAACGATGAGAAGGCGGAGGGGAGATCTTACATAAGAAAAATGTTTACTCAAAAAAAAATTAAATCCACCTATATTACAATTTCCAACAAACTAAACGAATTTTTAACCAAATACTTGATTTTTCAACCGAAAATATGAATTTTCAACCCAAAAATATGAATTTTCAACCAATTAGTTGGATTTTTAACTAAAGAAGATAAATTGTCAACCAAAAAGAAAAATTTTCAAACAAGAAGATTAAATTTCTACTAAAAAAAAGTAGAATTTTCAACAAAATACATGAATTTTCAACCAAAAAAACATGATTTCTCAACCTAAAAATATGAATTTTTTACCAAAATAATTGAATTTTCAACCCAAACAAGACGTGTCTTACACAAAATAAATGAATTTGCAACTATAAGAAAGATAAATTTTCAAGCGAAAATGGAATATTGACATTTCTGATTTTTAAAAAGTCATGTTTAAAAAAAATAATAATTTTCAACAAAATAGTTGAACTTAAACCAAATAAATGAATTTTTAACTAAGAATGATGAATCTTAAATTTAAAAAAATTGATTTTTTAACAAAAAATAAAATAGTTAAATTTTTTAATAGTTGAATTTGCAACAAAAAAAGATTAATTCTCAACGAAAAATGCAATATATAGTTGATATATCAACCAAAAAAGATTTTAATTTTGAACCAAAACCAGTTGAATTTAACAAAAAAGGACGAATTTTTAACGAAAAAATAGAAACCATCTAAAAAAAAATAATTTTTAACCAAATAGTTGAGTTTTTGACCAAAAGAATGAATTTTCAATCAAGAAGATTAATTTTCTAGCAAAAAAGACGAATTTTCAACAAAATATATGAATTTTCAACTAAAAAAGATAATATCGCAACCACAAAACAGAATAGTAATATTTTTAGTCTAAAAAATTCATTTTTACAAATAAAAAATTAATTTTCAACAAAAGAGTTACATTTTGAACCAAAGAAATGAACTTCCAACCAATAAAATGAATTTTCAAGAAAAAAGATCAAATTTTCACCAAGAAGATTGTTCTACCACAAGACAAATTTTTAATCAAAGAGTTGATATTTCAACCGAAAAGATGAATTTTCAACCCAAAAATATGAATTTGCTACGAAAATAATTGATTTTTTTAATCCAAATAAGACGAGTATTATACAAAATAAATGCATTTTTCACTAAAAAAAAATAAATGTTCAAGCAAAAATGGTATCGATCAATTTCAAGTTAAAAAAATTAATTTCCAACAGAATAGTTAGATTTTCAAAAAAAAAAAAAAAAAAGGAATTTGGAACCAAAAAAGATGAATCCTCAACCAAAAAAAAAAAAATCGATTTTTTAGGTACATTTTTGACCAAAAAGATGAATTTACTACCAAAAAAGACGAATTTTCAACAAATTACATGTATTAAAAAAAAAAAAATTTTCAGCAAGAGTTAACTTTCAACCAAGTAGTTGAATTTGCAACCAAAAAAGATGAAACCTAAAAAAAATAATTTTTAATCAAATAGTTTAATTTTTAACCCAAGATTCATTTTCTACTAAAAAGAAAAATTTTCAACAAATAGTTACATTCTCAAACCACGAAATGAATTTTCAACCAAAAAGATGAGTTTGTCACCAAGAAGATTAATATCCTACCACAAAAGACGAATTTTCAACAAAGTAGTTCGATTTTCAACTGAAAATATTAAATTTTCATCCAAATATGAAATGGATTCAATTTTAATTAAAAAAATTAATTAAAAAAGCAGAATTTTGAGCAAAATAATTAAATTTTCAACCACAGATATGAATTTCCAACAAAAAAGATAAATGTTCAACCAAGTAGTTCGATTTTCAACTAAAAATATTAAAATTTCAACCAAATATGAAATGGATTCAATTTTAATTGAAAAAATTAAT
>CAKNYM010052570.1:130958-161500 GCA_932195095.1 Andricus curvator
AATAATTAAATTTTCAACCACAGATATGAATTTCCAACAAAAAAGATGAATTTTCAACCAAAAAGATTAGTTTTCCACCAAATAAGCCGAATTTTCAACAAAATACATAACTTTTCAAACAAAAAAGATGAATTCTCAACTAAAAATATAATAGTTGATATTTAAACAAAAAACGATTTTAATTTTATACCAAAAGCAGTGATTTCGACCAAAAAAGACGAATTTTCGACAAAATAGTTGATTCCTTAACCAAAACAGATTAATTTTCAGAGAATTGGCTGCAAATTAGTATAGCATTTAATTTTTCTGTTTTCACGCTTGGATCACTAAAAATTGTAATTTTAGAATTATGTGAACATTTAAATCCTTATAAACTTTAATTATTATAGTAACTAAATGTCAATAATCATAATAGACATTAATATTATCCAAATTAACCTTAACAGAAAAAGGCAAAATAATTTTCGAATATATAATAGCTTAAAAAAATGGTTTTATGTAAAAAGCACGAGATTCTGGTTCATTGTAGAATGACCCCAATTCTTGGTTCGCTTTAGATCGTGGAAAGACCTTTAGTTCGAACGTTCGAAACTGTCCGACCATTCGGTCGCGTTCGGATTATTTCGGTTATTCTCGGCCATCTCGGCCATTCCATATACAATGTCGGGCGCATTGTACACGACTGTCGAAAGTGCATCAAATTTTGCGAACTATCAAACGAAGAAAGATTTTTATTTAGATTTGATTATAAACAATATTGCCAGAGAAAAATTGCTTTTGATATAATCTAACTTGTGGATATTTAAGTGAAAATATAATAATATATCGAGGAATGAGAAAATGTTTTCGGTCGGCCGAAAACTTACTTCGCGTTAGGGTTCAGTCGATAGTATAAGTTTTGTCCGCTCGAGCGAGGAGCGCTTTACATTCTACCGAACTTGACCGAAAGTTGTAAGTATGCTTTCTTCACACTTTTAAACATTTTTTTTCTAGAAGAATATTTGCGCTGTTAATATTTAAATTAATTAAAAAATTTATAATAAATTATTAAAGCTCAAAGTTAAACATTTTAATTTCAAATCAATAGAAAAATAATTCTATTCAATTTTTTCGAACGAGATAAATTTGTATTTTCATTAATAATAAAATGCAATAAAATTAAAATAATGTTATGTCCATAGCATTTCAAAATATAATTGGTACATATTGTAAAATAAAGTGACTTGTTTGACCGTTTCTTAAGAATTTTAGTAATATTTAACTACGAAATTCTTGCAAATTAAACTAAAAACAAAGAATCCACGGATTAAATTTGGATCTATACCAACTAATAGTAACATTACCATCCTGAAGTTCAATTAATTCAATTTTTTTTCTATTTCATAAGTGAATTAAACTTTTGGATGAAAACTGTTAAAGGCATTAATAACTGCTTGTAACTTTGTTAAAGAAATATATATAAAAAAAAGTATCATCTACATACTGAAAATAAAAAGGAAAATTAAAATCTAATTTTTCAAGTGCAAAATTTTTCAAATCCTCCATAACAATTTGAGTGAAAATCGGAGGAATAACAGAACCTAGGGGGGTACCGAATTTTTTCTCAAACATATTTTTCTGAATGATAAATTTTTGAATAACGATAGAAAACATTAGGCCAAACATTTGAATTCGATTTATCATTATATATCAATAATAAGAAATAAATGATTATAATAAAGAAAAATGATTAGATAAACAATAAATGATTTATCAATAATAAAAAATAAATTTTTTTTTTTTAATGATATTTAGAGGTTCTGCATGCCCCGTTTATTTTAACACGTATATCCCATAGGAAAAAAAGACGTTTTTGTCCATTATATTCAGATCGCCAATCAACATTTCTCTTTTAAATTAACCATAGAATATGAATTCAAAATTACTTTTTTAATATCACCCCCATAAGTCTGCTCTATAGGGTCCCCAGGGCTCAGAACTGCTTAAGCTTCAAAAAATAGTAAAATAGTAACCATACTTCTCTCAAGAAAGTAACCGAAAAGTAACAATAATGTGGCAAAAAAGTAACCAAAAAGAAAGATTTTTTACCAAAAAAGAAACGGTTGAATTTTTCTGACTAAAAAAGTTGAATTTTTAACGAAAAATGTAATAGCTGATATAATAACCAAAAAATATTTTAATTTAATATAACAAACAGTAGAATTCATTCAAAAAAGACGATTTTTCAATAAAATAGGTTATTTTTCAACCAAGTTGTTGATTTTTTAAGCCAAAAAAACCATTTTTTTTCAAAACAGTTGAATTTCCAACCAGTAAATATGGATTTCTGACAAAAAAGTTAACTGTCAACAGAATAGTTGAATTTTCTACGAAAACAGGGGAAATTTCAACCGAAAAAGATGAATTTTGAACAAAATAAGTACACTTCTAACCAAAAAGATGAATTTTCAAATAAAATTATGTATTTTTAGACAAAGGGTGATTTTCAATCAAGAAGACTGTTCTACCACAAGACAAATTTTAAATCAAAGAGTTGATATTTCAACCCAAAAATATGAATTTCCTATGAAAATAATTGATTTTTTAATCCAAACAAGACGAGTATTATACAAAATAAATGCATTTTTCACTACAAAAGATACATTTTCAAGCAAAAATGGTATAGATCATTTTTAAGTAAAAAAAATTAATTTCCAACAGAATAGTTAGATTTAAAAAAAAAGGAATTTGCAACAAAAAAAGATGAATCCTCAACCAAAAAATAGATTTTTTTAGGTGCATTTTTGACCAAAAAGATTAATTTACTACCAAAAAGACGAATTTTCAACAAATTACACGGATTTTCAACAAAAAAAAGGAATTTTCAACAAGAGTTAAACTTTCAACCAAGTAGTTGAATTTGTAACCAAAAAAGATGAATTCTAAAAAAAAAATTTTAATTAAATAGTTTAATTTCTGATCAAAAAGATTCATTTTCTACTAAAAAGACGAATTTTCAACAAAAAGTTAAATTCTCAAACCACGAAATGAACCAAGTTGTTGATTTTTTAAGCCAAAAAGACCATTTTTTCAAAACAGTTGAATTTTCAACCAGTAAATATGGATTTTTGACAAAAAAGTTATTTGTCAACCAAATAGTTGAATTTTCTACGAAAACAGGGGAAATTTCAACCGTAAAAGACGAATTTTGAACAAAATAAGTACATTTCTAACCAAAAAGATGAATTTTCAAATAAAATTATGTATTTTTAGACAAAGGGGTGATTTTCAATCAAGAAGATTAATTTCTTACCAAAAAGACGAACTTTTCACAAAAATGATGAAGTTTAAACAAAAAAATAAAGTTATAACAAAAATTGTTCAACTTTTAACGGAATTTCAACCAAGGAAGATAAATTCTCATCAAACAATATAATACATAGTCCGATATTTCAAAAAAAAAAAAAAAGATTTAAATTTAAAATTAAAAACTAGCAATTTTAGCTAAATTACAATTTTGATCATGATTCCGGCTCTGAAGTGCCAAATTTACTGAAAAATTTGAGTTTTTGCATTTTTCACAAGTGTTTAAATAATACGATTAATGAATTAATTCCGTCCTTTCGGGCAAAAATGTAACCAAAAGTAACTTTTTAATAAATTAAGTAACTTTTTAGTAACCGCGGATCAAAAAAGTAGCTAAGTTACTAATAAAAATTAACCCGTTCAGAGTCCTGGGTCCCCAAAACCCCCATAAATAAAAAATTAGGTTTTGCGCGTTTTTGGCGCTAATTATGATTTTCTTGTTTTTTTTTTTTAAATACAAATTGTTTTTAATACATAAAGTATTACTTTATATTGATAATGACATGCTTAATTTATTGTTCATAGTAATTTTCTTTTAGAATAGAGTTAAAAAGTCGCGGGTTTTTCCGAATTTTTCAACTTGTTTTCAACCTTTCAGTTAGAAAGAGGCAATAATCAATTATTTTTAACAGAAATAATTGTTTTAACCATTTATTGATATTTATAACAAAATTCTCTTAAAATAATACTAGAAAGTTGCAGTTTTTTCTAAAAATTTTCACTTTTTATTCACTTTTCACTTAGAGCGAGGTAATAATTAATGCAATTTAACAAACATAATTGTTTAAAACAATTATTATTGTTGATAACTATCTTATCCTATAGTAATGCTAGATAGTTGCGGTTTTTTCTTGAATTTTTAACTTTTTGTCCACTTTTTACTTAGTGAGATAACAATTAATGCAATTTGACAAACATAATTGTTTGAACAATTTATTATTTTTTATAACTATCTTCTCTTAGAGTAATGCTTGAAAGTTGCGGGATTTTTTTTGAAATGTTCAGCTTTTCTTTGACTTTTTACTTAGATACAAATAATAAATATTGATATTAATAATAACTTAAAGAAAAAGGCTAATACTTCAAGGAACATTTACATTTAATGCGATCCAGACAGAACATTTGAAGAATATTTGAAGATAGTTTAAAAAATTATTTCTCTAATGTCTATCTGTTATTTGTTCATAACTAAAAAGCCAAAGCAAAGTTAAAAATTTCTGGAAAAAACGGCAACTTTTTAGCAGTTATCTAAGTATCTAAGAGAAGATAGTTATAAATAATAATAAATTGTTTTAACAATTATGTTTCTTAACTTGTATTAATTATTACCTCAATAAGTGAAAAGTCAACAAAAAGTTTAAAATGTCAGAAAAAAACCGTAACTATCTAGCATTACTGTAGGAGAAAATAGTTAGAAACAATAATAATTTATTTAAACAATTATGTTTGCTGAATTGCATTAATTATTCCCTCACTCTAAGTGAAAAGTAGACAAAAAGTTGAAAATTTCAGAAAAAAAACTGCAATTTGCTAGCATTGTTCTAAGATACTATTATTATAAAAAATAGTAATAATAATAAACGATTTGAACAATTATTTCTGTTAAATTTAATTAATTATTGCCTCGCTCTAGTTGAAAATTTAAACATAAATTGAAAAAATTCGGAAAGTCATGCAAAAATTGCTAAAAACAATAACAAATTGTTGAAACAATAATTTTTGTTAACTTGCATTGAATTATTATTATTATTAATTAATAATTATCTCACTAAGTGAAAAATGGACAAAAAGTAAAAAATTTCATTAATATAGAAAAAGATAGTTATAAACAATAATAATTTGTGTTTAAATATTTTCCGGTATCTTAGAATAAAAAAGGAAAAGGCCTTCACTACATTAATATTCTAATAATAATTTGTTTGAACAACTAGGTTTGTTAAATAATTCAGAAAAAACCACAACTTTCTAGCATTATTCAAAGAGAATATTTTTAAAAATAACACTAAATTGTTCAAACAATTATTTTTGTTAACTTTAATTAATTATTATCTTACTTTAATTGAAAAGTTGAAAATAAGTTGAAAAACTCCGAAAAAAACAGCGACTTTCGAACTCTATTTTAAGAGAAAATGGCTAAAAACAATAATAAAAATATTTAAACAATTGATGTAAATATCTAATTATCAGTATAAAGTAGTATTTTATGTTTCAGAAACTATTTTTATTTTAAAACCCGACTCTATAAAACAGACTTATGTGGGTGATATTAAAAAAAAGAATTATTCATGGGAAATACGTGTTGAACTGCATGGGGCTTGCGGAACCTCTAAATATTAATTTTTTCAACAACAAAAGAACGCTTTTATTTTTTGAGTGGATTCGAAAACAAATTTTGGGGCGATTTGCCTGAAAATTTAAACAAACAAAATTCAAATTTATTTTTGAATCACCCTATTGATCAAAAAAACTAATGTTCAAGAACAAAATTTTAATTTTCAAACCGTTTTTGAAGGAGAGAAATCCTTAGTTTGTAAATTTAGCAGATTGTCAAATTCCTGATGCAGTGCAAAGATATTCTAAGATTGGGTAAAGAGTTCAGTAACCGTGTGATGAATGGTAAGTCGAAACAAATGATGGAGACCGTCAAGGATGTAGAAGCAAAAAAGCCAATATACATAAAATGCCGATATTAGATAAGCAGGATTTCCGAAACAAGGTTCTACATTTGTCTAAAAGTTTTGTTCGATAAAAATTGTTTGCATTTAAGTAGTATTGATCGTAAAATTGCTAGAGAATTCATGATAATGAAAAGGTTCAAAACAACCCGGATTTAATTTGCATGAATGCTGATAAGTGTATTGATAAGAATATTAGATGAAAATTCGTTTAAAAAATTAAAAAATACTACTTTTAGAATTAGAATGCTTGACAATTGGAGAAAGAAAGGACTTCTGGGAAAGGGTATAAGATGGAAAGATATTAATGCATACTCAAGATTCGGTTCTTGCCAGATGTTATGGATTGAGAAAGATTCATAAAGAAATCTATCTGTTGAGATTTGTTTTTTCAACTATTAACATTCCTACTAAATTTTTAAAACAAAACTTTAATTTGATACTTAAAAACTTCACGAAAACCTCAAAATACAATATGAAAAATAGTTGGGAATTCCATAAATAGTTCCGGATAACTATATAATGATTTCTTTGGATGTTGTTGCAATGTTTCCTAGTATATCTTTGGAATTAGTTAAAGACGAAATCTTGAACAAATGGGATATTTGCATTTGAAAAATTAGATATTAACTTTCCTTTTTATTTTAGGCATGTAGATGATTACTTTTTAAACATAGAAAATTAAATATTCAGGTAGTGTTACATTTTTTTCGGCTCATCCATTTGAAAACATACTTGCACTAATTCAAAACTTAATTGTCAGAGCTCTAAGATTGCCCGAGTCCTTTCATAAAGAAAATTGGAATATTAATTTGGCATATTAAATTGGCATTTAATGACAGATTAAATTGGAATATTCAAATTGAGATTGAACAAATCAAAAGAAAGAAAAATAATAGTTTATCTTCAAACACTCAAAAAGAAGTAAAGGAATTTAGACAGGGTGTCTAGCGTTTCTTCAAACAAAAATTCCAGGACTTTTCCAGGTTTTCCAGGACAACAAAATATATTTTTACAGGTTCTTTTTTTACAGGAGAAAAAATACTTTCCACGAAACATAGTAGAAATTGTAGGTGTAGTGGAACCGAAAAAGTGCCATATGCGAAATATCTCATACGCCCCTACAATCTGATTTAATAGAAGAAAAAAAACCGTTTTTTTTTTTGGGCATTTTTCATTTTATCAAGGTGAAATATCACGGCGCTACGATAGAAAATATTCAAAGTTTCCCTTTTCTTCAGCTTTAAAAACAATTTAATGAAACTTTCAAAATTCAATATTTTTTTGCTGTTTATAATATCAAAGCGAGTTCAGCACCATGTGTAATGAGATTTTTTTTCTAGAATTGGTTGCCATTTGACTGAGTTATCGAATTTTAAGCTAATTTAGGTTTATTTTCAATAAAATAATAAAATTGTCAACAAATAAGTTGATTTTTTAACCAAATGGTTGAGTTTTCTACCTACAAAGATGAATTTTCAACTAAATAATCGAATTTTAAACAGAAAAGATTGAACTTCAACTAAAAACAGTTGAATATCCAACGAAATAATTGATTTTTTTAGAAGACACTTCAATTATTAACAAAAAAGGTGAATTTTAAATCCAAAAGGACGAATTTTCTGTCGAAATAGACGAATGTTCAACAAAACAGTTGAATTTTCATGATTTTTTAACAAAATACTTGAAATTACAAAAATGAATTTCCAACCAGATTGTCTTATTTTGAAACAAAAAATATTAAACTTTAACCAAAAATAGTTGAATTTTCAACACGAAAATTGGAATTTTCGACAAAAATACGAATTCTCAAGAAAGAAAATTAATTTTCTACCAAAAAAGACAAATTTTCAACAAAATAAACCAATTTGCAAACAAACAATTTAAGTTTCAGTAAAAAAATGTGAACTAAATAGCTGAATTTTGAACCAGAGATGAATTTTCAACTAAAATAATGAATCTGAAATTCTGCAACCAAAGAATGAATGTTTAATAAAGTAGGTCAACTTTTAACAAACAAAAAAAAACAACAAACTTTCAACAAAACTGTTGAATTTTCAACCTGAAATTATTAATTTTCTATTAACGAGACGAATTTTCTAATAAAAAAGACGAATTTTCAACAAATAAAGATTTTTCAGCCAGGACAGGAAAAAATGTCAAAGAAATTGTTGGACATTCAAGCCAAAAGACAGCATTCTCAATCCGAAAATACAAATTTTCAACAAAAAAGTTCATTTTTAACCAACAAATTGCAGTTTTAATCAAAAGAGAGAAAATGTCCACCAACAGGATTAGTTTCCTACCAATAAAAGACCAATTTTTGACTTAAAAGGATTAAATTTCAGCAAAAAAATGGGAAAGTTATATTTGTAGGTTTAAAAATAATTTTTAATGAAAAAAAGAATTTTCAGCAAAATATTAAAATTTTCAATCAAAGAGATCAACCCTCAAACAAACAAATTTTTAACAAAGTGGTTCAAGTTTTACCCAAGTAATTGAATTTTCAATATTAAAAATATCAATTTTCAGCTAAAAATGAAATAGTTACGTTTTATTTAAGAAAATTATTGTTCAACCAAAAAAGGCATTTTTAACCAAAAAGGTGAATTTTCTACCAAAAATATGAATTCTCAACAAATAATGTAATAGTAGATATTTGAAATAAAAAGTATGACTTTTTAATAAAAATTGTTGAATTTGCAACCAAATAATAAAATTCTCCACTGAAATTAATCGTCAGGATGAAACAACTGTAAGGAAAGAAATAAAAATACAAGCCAAATAAATTACTAACTAAAATAATTACTAGTCCTAAACTTCATTTTCAAAATTCTCTAACTTTAGCCCGACCAATTTTTTATTTGCTCTAACCATTAATATTCAAATATCATTTCGATTGTAGCTTTGTGATTTTCACCGAAATAAAATAAACAGTCTCCTGTTAAAAAGGTAATCTTTTTTCGTTCAGCAGAGAAAAAGTTTAAAAAACTATTTTTTTTTAAAAGAACAAAAATTCCAGAACCATGAGCAAAATTCAAGGACTTTTCCAGGTTTTTCCAAGTAAAAACGAATTCAAGGACTTTCCTATGTTTTCAAGGATTTCCAGGACACTAGGCACCCTGATTTAGACCATTTAATCCTTTTGTTCTTTCACATTTTGGTTGAATGAACACCGAAACGTTGATAGATTTTTTTGCATCTGAATGTTTTTGATTTAAAAAAATTAAAATTCTTATTGTTTCCTCACTTTTATTTTTGGTTTTTTAAATTTGAATAGAGACATTTAAGAGTTTGTTGTCCAAATTTAAATGTTGGACGTTTGGACGAATGTCTAGCGTTTCTTTAGTATAAGAGAGTGTTCCAACAATGTTGAAAGTACATTTCCAAATACTAAATCTCAATTTTAAATAATAATTCATTATAAATTATGCTACTTTCTTTGCCGTTACAGTTCTGATACAATCTTTTAATCACAGAATAACTCAACAGATCAATTTGCCCTAAACCAGCACCATGGAAAAGAAGACGTTTCAGCCACTAGCAGTTGCGATAAAGGAGGAAATACTACACGAATCAGAAAACGAAGAAGTGGGAAATCCATTAGAGGATTCCAAAGAAGGTCTAGATTTGAATGCATCAGAATTTGTCGAAACGGACAGAATAGCACCAGATTTTTACAAAGAAATGAAGTTATCACGAGTGAGTCGTAAGCTCGAAAGAACACGAGAAGTCGATGAAGTACACAAGAAGCTACAAGAAAAGAAATATATTCTCATGCCCAAGATAGGAGCGAGAAGCGAAGCCTGGAAGAGATTTCACACAATTGTGGATGTGGCTACTGACAAAAAAACAAACTTTGTCCAGTGCATATTTTGCAATTTCACACGACAATACACTGGCACGACTGCTGGGACTTCTCAGCTTCTAAGACACTCCTGCGAAAATTCGAAAGAGGTTCCTTACACCAATGCTTCCAAACAATGTATTAAAAAAATGTTAAAGTCTTGTATAGAGTTTTGTGCGACAGATATGCATCCGCTAGAAATAATAGAGGGACCTGGCTTTGAAAAGTTAGCTCAAAGTCTAATTGACCTAGGGTCAAAATCGGGGAGATTAAAAATTGAGGATATTCTGCCAACTCAGTCAACTTTATCAAAAAAGATTTCACAAGAAGCTGATGCAGCGATACTAGAGGTGTTCTCAACGATTATGCCATACATAGAAAAGGAACAAGGTGCGATTTCGTTAAACACCTGGACAGACGAAAGGAAACAATTTTGTTACACGAATGTTACATTTCACCATGTCGATGATAACTGGTGTTTAAATAGTTGTCTGCTGTTCACTGAATTCCTTTCAAAAAAGAGGTACAGCAACGAGAACATGCGGAAAAAAATCACACGAAAACTTTTGAACCTGGGTGCCAAACCCGATTTAATTCAAGCAATAATATTCGTGTCGGATCAATCAACTGAGACTCTGAAACATTTGCAGTTCTACAGACACATTACATGTGCAGAAACATCATTTAAAAAGGTGATCGAAAAGACTTTTGCTCTCGAGTATCTTCAAGAAGAAACTCCAAAACTTTACCATACTTTATCGGGTTTGGATTCTTTTGTAAAATTCCTAGATCAAATAGGACAATCTGGTCGTTTGCCTCAACCAATCACTTACGAAGAGGACAACAGTTGGAGGGGAAAGCTTCGATTATTAACGTCGATTGTCAAACAGTCTAAAGAAATTTTTAACCTTATGGAAGAACATAGTAAAGAGAATGTTTGGTTCACAAATTTCAATGTTGTGGTAGCGCAAGAACTTATCGAATTTTTAAAACTCTTTGAGGAGGCAACTGATGACTTGGTGGACGACCGGAAACCGAATTTATATTTGGTTCTCCTGTGGCATACAAAAATATTAAACTGCTGCATGGAAAGGGTAGAAAATAGTGTCGAAATGAAGAAATTGAAGACGCGAGCTGAGATATGTATAAGATCACTTTTTCCGATAGACTACCGACACAAATTGGCAACGTTCCTGTGGCCACCTGTTCGAAAAATGAAGATGCTTTCTGATCTTGAGAAAGCTGAATTTATGCGACAAGTCCAGGCGGAAATAAACGCGATAGATTGTGAAGAAGAGGCAGAGATGGATCCTTTAGCTGATGAGGAGCCTCAACCAAAACAAAGGAAGAGACATTTTGACCAGTGGATGGAAATTCCAAACGACGGTAAATATTAGATTAAAGAAAATTGATTTTTGAAATATTTAGCAATTTAAATTATAATATTTTTTACAGCTGACGCTATGCATGACGAGATTGCTAGGTACTTGTTGTCGAAGCCTAGCATCGATGAAAATAAGCTTTTGGTTTGGTGGAAAGTGAACGAAAGAAGGTTACCAAGATTAGCCACTTTAGCGAGAAAATACCTGGGCATTCCGGCAACAAAAAAGCATTGTGAAAAGCTGTTCGAACCTGCTCGAGTTCTTTTGAGAGGTCCACAAGTAGATTTACCTTACAATGTAGTCAGTCTTAATTTTCTGCATGAAACTTATAATTCGATGTGAAATTTTAAAGATATTTTATATATTTGACTCTGAATAAATTGTGATATTTAAAAACAAATGACTAATGCTTGAAACTCCTGTTCAAAAGTGACTCAGAAGTTAATAGGTGATAGAAACATGACCCATTCATGAAACAGTTTGACAAATAATGAAATTTACAAAGCATTTTAAAATGTAGTGGCGAATAAAAAAATTGTACTAGAAGTATGAAAGTAAGGAATTTCATGTATATCAAAATAAGTATCGTTCTAAAATGTTTAACAATGAAAAAAAAAATTATCCATACGGTCTCAAAAGACTTGCCACCCATAACTAATTTGTTCACGTATATTTATTATTATTACAAATTTCAATTATTTCACATGCTCAGAGGGTAGCTTAAGGGTCCTGAATTTGAGATTACTGTATTTTTTCTTTATTTGGATGCAATTTTATTTATTAATTCACGTGGTCCGTATTTATGCGAGGGGTTAATTACTCGGATTTTTGGTGTACACTACATTGCAAGATTGCATGAGATTGCAAAAGATTCCATGGACTATAAGAAATTTCTTATATAAAATCATCATATAGAAAACAATTATAGGATAATCAGGATTGGAATAAACAGCAAAAAAATATTGAAGGAATTGAAGTAAAAAGTAGAAAAACAGCGAAAACCTGTGAATTTCCTTGATATCTTTAAAATCGCTTAAAATTTAATCGAAATCCATGAAAATCCTTTGTAATCTCTTCAAATCTTGTTTCAAAAAAATGTTTGTTTAATCTAAAAATTTGTTTAAGGTATTTTATTGTTGAAATATTAACCATCACATTTTTTCTTGAAAATTCATCTTTTTAGGTTACAAATTCAGCTCGATGGTTAAAAGTTGAACTGCTTTCTTAAAAGTTCATTTTTTGTTTGGTTGAAGATTCATAATTTTAGTTGAAAATTCGTTTTTTTTTTGTTTTGTTAAAAATTGAATTATTTTGCTGAAAATTCAACGGTTTTATTTGAAATTCGTCATTTTGGCTTGAATGTATCTCTTTTTGTAGAATTTTCATTTTGTTTTGTTAAAAATGCTTCTGCCTGGTTAAAAATTAACCTGTTTCAGTTGAAATTTAATTTAATTTGTTGATAATTCACATTTTCGGGTTGAAAGTTCAACTGTTTTGTAGAAAAGTCGTATTTGCGGCTTGAAAATTAAATAATTTGGTTGAAAATTTATGTATTTTGTTCAAGAGTCAGCTTTTATATAAAATCAATTTTATTGGTTAAAAATGCAACTGTTTGGTTATAAATTAATCTGTTTTAGTTGAGGATTAAAGCATTTTGTTAACAATTTGTCTTTGCTGGTTAAATCAAATTGTTTATTTTTTAATTGAAATATTTATTTTTTGAAATATCAAATATCAGATTTTTCGTTGAAAATTCAAATTCTGGGTCGAAACTTGAACTACTTTCTTAACATTTCATTTTTTTCTGTTGAAGATTCATAATCATAGTTGAAAACTAAAAACTGTTTTGCAGAATTTTTTTCCATTGAAAATTAATTCTCCTCAATAAAATTTGGACTAACATCACATCCATTGTTCAAACTGTTTAGTGGAAAATGTATGCAATTGGTCGAAAATTCGTCTTTTTTGTTACAAAATTAATCTTCTTGGTAGAAAATTCAACTGTTTGGTTAAAAATGTATGTACAATATTTTGTTGAGGATTCATCTTCCTTGGTAAAAATTAATGCAATAATGCAACATTTTGAATGAAACTTTTTTTCTCTATTCACTAAAAAATCTTTCTCGGTTGAAAATTCATTTATTTTGGTTAAAATGCAACTGTTTGGTTGAAAATTAATCTGTTTTGGTTGATGAATCAAGTATTTTGTTGGAAATTCGTCCTTTTTGGTTCAATTCAACTGTTTTTTATTTAAAATGAAAATTTTGTATTGGGTAAATGAACTATTACATTTTTTAATTAAATACATTTTTTTAGACTATATAATTTTTTTTAGACTGGTTTATGATTTATGGTTAAAATTTATCAAGGATCGACGCGTTTCGAACTGGTTTTTATTATTACATTCTCATTCTAATGAGAAGGTATTGGTTTTATGTAAAATTTGACATAGTCGGTTTTCATCAAATCTCCACGTTTCGAGACCCCCCTGAGCTAGAAAAAACGATTTTTACGAAGGTGTCTGTCTGTCTGTAGTCTGTAGTCTGTCTGTCTGTCTGTCTGTCTGTCTGTCTGTCTGTAGCCACGATAACTTTCGAAAAAAATGATCAGATTTGATTGAGCTTTGGCACACTTTTTTATGGCCGAAAAATAGAGAACAAGTTCGTTAACCAGCTATTTTGGATGAGAATCCAAAAAGTGAGCACATTTTGAAAATTTTTGAGACCACTTTTTTGGAAGATTTGAAAATTCTATGTACGGTTATTAGTAGTACGCAAAATGACGAACAAAATATTCTTATGACTTTTCGTGATAAAAAAAAAATTACTGGAGTTATAGCATTTTCAAAATTCCAAAAAACAAACGAAAATGAACATTTTAAGCCGAAAGACGCACGATATGAAAAAAAGTCAAGAGGAGAAAAACGTTGATTCCTGAACACCCTATAATATTTTCATAACAACTTTTTGAATTTTTCGAAAAATAAAAAATTCAAATTTTGATCGCACAAAAAATTAATGAAAAATCAAAAAAGCCATTTTGCTGTAAAACTATGCAAGATAGCAGAAAATATCATCTCACCAAAATTGTGCACCTAAAAAAGATCTACAAATTTCTTATCATTCACTTTTTGATATGACGCGTAGTTTTTGTTTTATTCGTAAAAAACAGCATTGAAAATAGAAAAATCAAATTTTCAGACGAATATTACCAGCTACGAAAAAATGACCGAAACAAAATTTGTTCATCCAAGGAAGAGGTACAAATTTATTGTGACTCATGTTTCGATAGGATGCGTGGTTTTCGTTTTATTCGTGAAAATAACATTGACAGTAAAAAAAATCTGCCCGCTTCGCGGGCACATTCTCATGGCGCGCTTCGCGCGCGGCTCGCTGCGCTCGCAAGTTTGAGCGCGCCTAGGGCGCGCGACTGTTGGATCTCGCGCTTCGCGCTCGATTATGTATTCACCTCGCGCTACGCGCTCGGGCGTATTTGCATCGCGCTTTACGCTCGGCTCCTCTAGATTTTTGAACTTCGTGTTCGACTTCGATGAAAAGAAAAAGTTTGTTTGCAAATATTATAAAATTATCAAAACCTCTACATATTAAGTGATTGTTAAACTTGTTCTTATTTTAGACTGAAAAGGAACTTTATTTACTCAAGGTTCTATCGACCTTAAGGAACACATTCTCATCCAGACACTCGCGCTTCGCGCTCGATATTTGATTTGAAAATCATTTGAACCGTATGATAGAAACAAAAAAGTTTGAGCGAACTTACGGCGTGCGATTTGGTAAATACACTGAACGCGCACTTTGTGTTTCGTGTTATATGTTCTTCATATACAAATTACTAAATTTGTATTTGATTTCAAATGAAAAGTAATGATATAATTCAGGCGACAAATTTTATTAGTTAACATTTTATTTTAGCTTGTGCCGTTTATCAAAAAAGTTAATTTTTTCATTTTCAATATATTCTTACCACAAAAATTGATAACGGGTTTGTAAGTCTTTTTTGAATGCACAATTTGTGTTCATTTATATGTTTTCGTACCTTGCATTGTTTTTTCAAAAATTTGATTTTTTTACGGTCAATGTTATTTTCACGAATAAAAAAAAACCACGCATCCTATCGAAACGTGAGTCACAATAAATTTGTACCTCTTCCTTGGATGAACAAATTTTGTTTCGGTCATTTTTTCGTAGCTGGTAATATTCGTCTGAAAATTTGATTATTCTATTTTCAATGCTGTTTTTTACGAATAAAACAAAAACTACGCGTCATATCAAAAGGTGAATGATAAAAAATTTGTAGATCTTTTTTAGGTGCACAATTTTGGTGAGACGATCTTTTCTGGTATCTTGCATAGTTTGACAGCAAAATGGCTTTTTTGATTTTTCATTAATTTTTTGTGCGATCAAAATTTGAATTTTTTATTTTTCAAAAAATTCAAAAAGTTGTTATGAAAACATTATAGGGTGTTCAAGAATCAACGTTTTTCTCCTCTTGACTTTTTTTCATATCGTGCGTTTTTCGGCTTAAAATGTTCATTTTCGTTTGTTTTTTGGAATTTTGAAATTGCGATAACTCCAGTAATTTTTTTTTTATCACGAAAAGTCATAAGAATATTTTGTTCGTAATCTTGAGTACTACTAATAACCGTACATAGAATTTTCAAATCTTCAAAAAAAGTGGTCTCAAAAATTTTCAAAATGTGCTCACTTTTTGGATTTTCATCCAAAATAGCTGGTTAACGAACTCGTTCTCTATTTTTCGGCCATAAAAAAGTGTGCCAAAGCTCAATCAAATCTGATCATTTTTTCGAAAGTTATCGTGGCTACAGACAGACAGACAGACAGACTACAGACTACAGACAGACACCTTCGTAAAAATCGTTTTTTCTGACTCAGGAGGTCTCAAAACGTGGAGATTTGATGAAAACCGACTATGTCAAATTTTACATAAAACCAATACCTTCTCATTAGAATGAGAATGTAAAAATCAAATTTTTGAAAAAACAATGCAAGGTACGAAAACATATAAATGAACAAAAATTGTGCATTCAAAAAAGACTTACACACCCGTAATCAATTTTTGTGGTAAGAATATATTCAAAATGAAAAATTTAACTTTTTTGATGAACGGCACAAGCTAAAATAAAATGTTAACTAATAAAATTTGTCGCCTGAATTATATCATTACTTTTCATTTGAAATCAAATACAAATTTAGTAATTTGTATATGAAGAACATATAATACGGAGCACAAAGTGCGCGCTCAGTGTATTTACCAAATCGCACGCCGTAAGTGCGCTCAAACTTTTTTGTTTCTATCATACGGTTCAAATGATTTTCAAATCAAATATCGAGCGCGAAGCGCGAGTGTCTGGATGAGAATGTGTTCCTTAAGGTCGATAGAACCTTGAGTAAATAAAGTTCCTTTTCAGTCTAAAATAAAAATAAATTTAACAATCACTTAATATGTAGAGGTTTTGATAAATTTATAATATTTGCAAACAAACTTTTTCTTTTCATCGATGTCGAACACGAAGTTCAAAAATCTAGAGGAGCCTAGCGTAAAGCGCGATGCAAATACGCCCGAGCGCGTAGCGCGAGGTGAACACATAATCGAGCGCGAAGCGCGAGATAAATATATGATCGAGCGCGAAGCGCGAGATCCAACAGTCGCGCGCCCTAGGCGCGCTCAAACTTGCGAGCGAAGCGAGCCGCGCGCAAAGCGCGCCATGAGAATGTGGCCGCGAAGCGGGCAGATTTTTACATTTTTTTTTAGTGAGACAATTTTCCGGATGTTGCGATTAGTTGAGATGGCGGACATATTATTTTAGCCAATTAGTGAAGAAGTTCAAAAATATTTTTTGAGGAAAAGTAAAGAAATAGTGGCAATAACGGACAATTGTGAGTAAATAGTGTCTTTACACTAAATTAAACTTTTAATAGTCATTTCTTATTCAGAAAGAATCGGTCCATTCATTAATCTCAAAATTTCTAAAACATATTTATCGTTCCAAATTTAATGAAAATTTCAAGACCCTCTCAAAATTTGTTTCATGATAGGTACTTTTACCTTGAATATTCGAATTTACGTACAAATATCTCTCTGAACTTCCCGAATTTTGTGTTGATTAGAAATGGTTCTCAACTAAAAATAAAAAAAAAATCTAGTACATACCTAGATTCAGTTTCCGAGATGGCAATCAGCTTTGGTTGTTGTCGATGCCTGGAAGCAAGCCAACTGAACATGTCGTGGACTTTCCTCTCCTTGAATGGTTCCGCTCTTGCAGATCCGTACTCGCATTCCGCTAACAAATCACCATCAGCTTCCCCAGGTTTCGGTGGCGACAGATCATGGAATTTAGGTTTGTACTTCGTACACCTATTCACACCCGGTAGTTGTTCCACCAAATAGATTGCTGCGTTATTTTCCAACCCCAGGTTTTCCGTCAGCGGATTGTGAGGCAAGGGCGGTAAGTTGTGAGCTTTTCGTGCGTTCTGAACAGCTTGGAAAACAGTATCCCAAACCTCAGACATGGAAGATGCAGTGTGAGTAAATCCATCCTGAGACTTGATCTCGTACATGAGACTAGGTCCAGTCAATTTCTTCTTCTGTGGCGGAACCGGTGCACTATTCTTCGCTGCGCTGACGTTTTTGGAAATGAGCCTGGGCTTCTTAACTGCTATTGGAGGAGATTTGAGTTTCGCGAGGTTCGCCGTATTGGTAGACCCGGTTTTTTCACTGAGCGAATTTTTCTTTAAGGTGAAAGTTTGTATCGGAAGAAGCTGCAGGGACTTTGTCTGTTGATTTTCGGGCGCAGGTATCACCTCCATCGAGGTGATTTGAGGAGGTTTTTTATTAATCGTCGAATGCAAGGATTGGGTGATTTTGTACGAACCATCCTGCAATTGCTTTTGTAAGACAATTTTCAAAGATGTATTGCTCGGCGCCTTTTCCTTCAACTCAGGTTCCACTTTTTGATTTTGTTTTAGATTTTCTTGAAGCTTTACTTTCTCTTTCAGATTGTCTTTCGCGTTCTCTTTTAGATTTTCCTTCACAATAAGATTTTCCTTCACAATAAGATTTTCCTTCACCTTAAGATTTTCCTTCACCTTAAGATTTACCTTCACACTAAGATTTTCCTTCACACTAAGATTTTCCTTAACCATAAGATTTTCCTTCACAATAAGATTTTCCTTTACAATTACACTTTCTTTCACGATCTCTTTCAGATTTGCTTTAGCAGCCTCTAAAAGATTCTCTTGCAGGTTCACTCTCAGATTCTCCTTCTCTTTTAAATTCTCCATCATCTTCTCTTCGAAGGTCTCCATCAGCTTGAAATTTTCGCCAGTGGAGTCAACTGTAATCTCTAAATTATTCACCCTTAACTGAGACTTATTCTCGGGTTCAATTATAGGTAAAATTTCCTTCGGAGGCAAATCAACTTCAGTCTCAATGGGTTTGTTTACCGGCTTCGTAGGCTCTTCCAAACCGATATCAGGTTTCTGGACAGGTTTGAGAGAATCTAACTTAGGCATAACAGCTTGCATGGGTAGAACCCTGTTCATCGGTCGACTCGTTGGTACGTTACTCGTTGGCATTGTAATCTTATTCTGTACACTGGGATTCGAGATAACCGGGGTATTGCTTAAACTTACGTTACTATTAGTATTTGTCAGCGAACTACTGTAGGTACTATGCACACTATTTACATCATTAAACTTATTTACAATATTTCTCTGAGTAATGCAATGATTGGGCAAGGGAGGAATCTTCGTTGATATGCTTGACTTAATCATGCTCGTGTTCTCCGACACGTGCTTAGAATCAAAATAGGGTCGGACACTGTTGCTAATTGGTTGTTCCGGACCCAAAATCGGCTGCGTGACATTCCAAGGAATGCTTTCCTGCAGAGGAGCTTGCATCGCCGGATTTGGTCGAACCGCGACTCTTGGAATCGTAGGAATAGTTTGTTGAAGTGGCTTCGGCGGAGAAGACATTCTGGGATTTTGATGCAGCTCGGGAACAAGTGGAGGCGTTTCCAAAGTTTGAATTGGCCTCACAGGCTCGACAGGTTGCGAGTTCATGGAAGAAGAGAGGGTGCAAGCAACTGGGGTGAAATTAGTTTCAGGATTTGTTGGTACACTAAGTTGTGGTGTCGTGATGGCATCAGTTATGGAAGTAGGTTGATTGACTACAACGTAGCTTCCAGCCATGCCTGGAACACCTTGCATGGCTTGAACGGTTGGTACATTCGGCATGGTCGAGACTGATTGCACGTCGACGATTGGCTCCATGAGCTTGGAAGCTTGAAATACTTGGGTTGTCGTTTGATAACTACTTGATAATACTTGAGGTACTGCACCAGTCATGAACTGACTTGAAGACATCACCGTGTTACTGACGATCGTTTCCAGACCGTAGTACATTGGTTGACTTGATACGAACATGCTCCCTGTGGAATCGGTGAACATTTCCAGGGTTGGAGTCGAGCTGAGGACTAACTGCTCGGAGGAAATTACCCCGCACTGGATCGCACTTGGTTGTTGCTGAATTATGGTTCCCAAGACTGTAGGTTGTTGTTGAGTTAGCTGAACGCCCGGAAGTACTGAGATACCTGGGGATGAGATATTTTATTGGTTTTGTTAGAATTATTATTCTTGAAACTAAAAAAAAATTGATCAACTTCCAAATTTGTGTTTAATGTAGAAAAATTGTATTCAATAATATTAAATTATGAACTAAAAATATATGATGACTCAAAGATCGGAACCACTTTGCTTTCACAGGCACGTTAAGTAAATACGAAACAGTTTGATCTTATCTATATTCTTTCTCTCATAACAGCCACGTGCGAGTGATAAAGCAGTTTACTCTCTAAAAAAATTATATAAACGGAATTAGATATAAAATTAATCGAATACTATACTCAAGAATCAGCAGAGATCAGTAGTTTTATCGTTTTATCTAACCTAAATTACTGCGCAATTACAGATGCGAAAAACGTGGAGATGTTTCCTAATGAATAGTTAATCACTGACTGAAATTGTTATCTCTAAATTCGTTTAGTGGAAGGCATTGATAAGTACTTGTTTGTGAATAAACATATCTATATTCCAGATTCTAAGGTCACAATATTAACTAAAAGTGTTCTTAATTTCGAGCTTAGGTTTCAAGGTAGTAAACAGCAATGTATCAAATTAAATTTTTTTTTAATTGCTTAAACCACAACCGTTTTTAAATTCAAACACCTTTAAGTGATAAACCCTCAACAAATATTTCCAAATAAAATTTACCTCCGTTTTGAAGAGTCAGCAAGTTATCAGAACCAGTTTGAATATACGCTCCCGGAACCAGCTGGTTAGTCGTAATAAACTGAGGTTTAAACTGCGTCTCATGCTGTCCTCCAATTGCCGTAATATATTGCAAATTTTGTCCCGACTGTTGCTGCAGTGTTTCAACATAAGCCGACATGATGCCCTGAGGTGCCACCTGCTGCAAAATCACCGTCGGAGCCTGTCTCTGTGACTGTTGCAGTTGAATAAGTTGTGGATTATTCTGCATCCCTTGACACCTCATATTCCCCATGTTTTGTTGTTGTACAGGATTCCGAATCACTTGAGCCTTAATGTTTTTGCTCCTCGGTTTCGGAGCTCTAGGAGACCTTGGTTTCAGAGCTTTCACCACATGGGAAGGAAGAACCTCTTCAGTCGTAGCGGTTTGGACACCAGTTGACAAATAAGTTGCTGATCCCTGTGGACTTGGAAGATTGGGAGAATTTCCTGGAGAATCGAGCGGCGTTGTTGTTGCATTCGTATCATTGAAATCGGAAACAGAATTTGGACTCGTGATCTCCGTGATCTGAACGCCACTTTCTGGCGGCAAAACTGTCGAGTTTGGTAGCGTAGTTGTTGTCCTCGTGTACTGGGTTTGAACGATCATATCGTTAGACGTTAATACTGTTTGGTGAACAGTTTCCACAGTCGCATGGGTGTGAATTTGCGGAGTGATGAGAGCCTGAGCAATTGGCTCAATCTGAATTCCAGGATGAGAAGGAACGGAAGCTTCAATTGGAGACGTGACTTGCATATCAGGATATTCTGACAAAACCGTGTGACCTTCCGAAGGCGACATTGCGACAAACTGGGGAGACACGGAACCAATGCTCTGAGAGAATGTAGAGTCTGGTGATGCAAATTTGTTATCCATCGTTTCCGAGTCGCTGTCACTTGTCGTCATGATGTCGCAATTCGCCAAGTGCCTGTTGTAACTGTCCTGAGTTCTGTAAGTGCACTGGCACCTTTTGCACTTAACTGGCCGATCACCAACTTCTCCTGATGGATTTGTCTCAGGTGGAGGATTTACCACTTCATTAACCTGCTGATTAGCGCACTCATCGTCACTCGAGATATCATCACCGCCATCGAACTGAGGGATCGTAAAACTTAAACTCTTCTCGTTGGAAAACCCTTCTTTATCGAGTTTCTTTTGAGATTCGATGTCGCTGAATTTGAAGATCCTTTTCAGTCTTGACCTGAGAAAATCTCTCCCTTCGGCATCACTGCTATCTTGGGAAGAATCATCGTTTGCTCCGTCGAGTTGAGGCATCGAGGAGCAATTGGGATGGATTCTTTCCTCAATGTTGTATTCTGGAGAACTGCATTCACTCGCGCTACTCGGATCCGCTGGACCATCAACTTGCACTATCCTAGGTTGTTGTCTCGTGTGCCACAAAAGATTTTTGTGATCTTTGTTATCATCTTTCGTAGGCAAGAGTCTGCAGTTGATGTTACTGGTGTCTTCTATGCAGTACTTAAGATCACTGGGTGTGTTCGCTCGACCCACAGTCACCATGAAAGTCTCTGGAATCCTCAGATCATGAAACATCGAACCCCGATCATTATTTGGTTCTAAAATAGCCTCTCCTGGCTTCATTGATCCGCAATTCCTCGGCACTTTCCTCCTCTTCATCGTCGAGCCATAAGCACTGTCGAGTTTGCAACTCCAAGTCAAACTGCAAGAACGTTGTTGATGCCTCTGACCTCCGACGACGGGATTGTTCGTCATCACGTCCGACTTGGATCTCTTCAGTTCTTTGCCTCCGACCTTCTGACTCTTAGAACCAAATATATCGTCCATCAAATCCTGTACAGAATTTTTGGACTCCAACCAGGTGTCATTCTGCGAACCGGATTCGAGAGCTTCAGGTTTCGACACTTTATTTTCAGGAGGTTTCATATCTTCCTCGGGAGGGAGGATATCGTCTTTTAATAAATCGGTAGAAAACGCATCGTTTTTCAAATCCATGACTAGAAAGTCTTCATAGCTCATCTTCGGGAAAATGTCCTGCATGGAAATGCCGTCGAGAATGTCATGTGGCAGGTCTTCGAAAATTGCCTCCTTCAATTCCGGTGGCAGAAGATCGGTGTTGCTCTGCTCCGCGAGGTTTTCGTCCACTTCTTTATTACAGACAGTGTCAATTAAAGCATCGAGAGTTTGTTTGACGATTATTATCTCCAGCTTCTGACGCCTCAGTTCTTCTTCTATCTGACTTTCTTTTGCATGATCAATCGTAACGTTATTTTCCAAATCGGTAGAGACTTCTGGGACATAAACTTGAACATAAGTTCTGATATAATACCTCACGATCTTCAGAGGATTTACAGTGGACCAGTAAAGCCTCGAGCATTTATAACCACTCGGAATTATTTTCTCAACGCTATCAGAAAACTCGGGCGATATTGTTCCCAAGCAATCTACCGTCAAGGATCCAATCATCACCTTAACTTTGTCCGGCTCGGCGAATTTTTTCTTCTTTCGGTCCATTTCTACGTAAACAGGCCTCTTTAAACAAAATTCACTTTCATTTTGAATCGTTTTATTAGCACAGTCTGAAGAATGTAGAGAGCAGAAGACTGTCTTGTCATCGTTGAAGATCATACCTATGTTCCTCGCACACGAATAATGAAAAGTGTTGCTGCAGTTTTTCGAACAACATCCGACGCTCGCTCCTTTCTTACCGCATTCGCTGCAGCGAATGAGACGTCCTCTCGAAATGGCACTGTGAACGTTCTGCAAGGAACCGTCAATTTCTTCGAAAACCTCGTTCGACCAAAGGGCGCAATTCGAATGAACCCATTCATTTTGCCCGCAGTACAAAAGACGGCCTTCTTTTGACTCTTGACTGTCGCCAAGTCCTTTGCAGAGACAACAGGACCTACCATCTTCCACGCTGATGTTGCTGTAAACATTCCCTGTTTTTACTGCGACTGCTTTTGGGGATTTTAGAACCTCTTCTTTCCACACGTCCATCACACTATCGAGTTTCATTCCCGGAGATTCAGGATCTTTTTGGAAATTCTTGGAAGGCGTCGATAAACTCTCGCATTCATAGGAAGGATTTAACGGATCAAACCATGGAAATATTTCCTTCAGAATATTATGATAAGCCTCTAGCAGATCTCGCGCACCAATGCGATTGATGACGTACTCCATATCACAGTAAAATTGAGAAAGCGAGCCATACTCGTTACCATTGACCTTCCGCTTCACTGACATTAAGGTTGGTGACGGCCTTGCTATAATTTGCTGCTCGGAACAATTACAGTCTTTTGGCTCGCTTAAGTTCTCCTGATCAAAACCATCTTTCGAATTCGCTTCACTCGAACTTTTCGATTTTCCCGAGCAGTCTTTCGCGTGAATCTTTTGCCTGAGCCTCCTCAAACCTCTCCTGGGAATATCGATTGGCTGATCGTCACACTCGAAATCGAACCTACTCAAGTCGGGTTTTAAATTAGAGTTTGCACTGGAATCACTTGTTGATTTTTCACTCGCGGAGTCTTCTGCCTCTTCTGCTGAATTGTTTTTACTCATCATCAAACTAGATTCAAGTTTTTCGTCAAAGTCCAGTTTTCTAATGGTTACTAGCGGTCTGCAGAGACACTCTTTCCTTGGACTCCACTTCAGAGCGGCGCAGGTTTTTCGATTTTTGCTGAGCGATTTGATTACTGCTATGAATCCCGTTTTGAGTTCGGCTTCAATGGCGTTTCGCCAAATGGAGTTTGGATTGGGCGAACACTGTCGACATGTGAACTCGATCGTGTCGGGCAAGTAGCTGAGGATTTGGTAGCGCTCATCTGAAAGGCCCTCGCAGACAGCGTGCACCCAACAGGAACACTCGTTACACTCCATCATCTGGAAAGGAGATGAATTAATCTTATAATGAATTGCAAAAGTTTAAAAAAAAAATTCGAAATGAATTTACTGCTATCTGATTTCAAAATTTCATGACTTTTACAGGTTTACCAGGTCTATTTTTGAAAAAATACCAAGTTAACTTATTAAAAAATCCAACTAATTCTGTTCAATTTGAACATATTCTACTGGTTGCAAAAAAAATTACCAAACATTTATTATACAATTATTAATCACAGGCCTCCGACTCACTTTAGAGATAAAAAATAGTGTAAGTAGTGTAACAAACTTGAAAAAAAGTGTCACCAAATTTTGCAAGTAATATTAAAAAAAAAATTATATAAATAATATTTTAAACGTATTAAAAATGAACTTCAATGTTTATTAAAAATGTTATTCTTTAGTCTATAAATTATCAAAATTCCTATTCATTTGTCGTGGACTTCATAGTCTTTTTCCTATTCCCCTCTTTTTTTCGTCAAACGGAATTAATAAAACCCAATAAGACAATCTAACCATTTTTGATTGAAAGTTCATTCTTTTCGGTTCAAAAATACAGTACTAAATTTTTTGTTAACATTTTTATTTGGTTTAAAAATGAATTATTTTGTTGAAGATTCGTCTTTTTGGCTTGTAAATTTGAAAATTTCATTGAAATTTTTGTTTTGTTTTTTGACTAACAATTTTGTTGTTGTAAATTAAACTATTATGTTGAACATTCATCTTTTTGGTTTGAAAATTCATCTCTTTCTGTAGAAATTTCACCTTTGGTTGAAAACGCAACTGTCTGGTTAAAAATTAATCTGTTTCGGTTGAAAATTAACTTTTTTGTTGAAAATTCAACTGTCTTGTAGAAAATTCAAAATCTTTGTAGAAAATTTAACTATTTGGTTGAAAAATTAGGTATTTTGTTGACAATTCGTCTCTTTTGGTAGATAATAAATTTTTTGGTTAAAAATACAACTATTTGGTTGAAAATTAATCTATTTTAGTTGAGGCTTCAAGACTTTTGTTGAAAATTCGTTTTTCATCGTCAAATCCAACTATTTAGTTGAAAATGTATGAAATTTGTTGAAAATTCGTCTTTTGGGTAGGAATTTAATCTTCTTGGTTGAAAATTCAACGATTTGGTCAAAAGTTTATTTATTTTGTTGAAAATTCGTCTTTTTGGTTGAAAACTAATCTGTTTTGTTTGAGGATTCAACTATTTTGTTGGAAATTCGTCCTTTAGGCTCAATTCGACTGTTTTTGATTTAAAATGAAAATTTGTTCATGGTTAAAATATCAACAACTTGTTTGAGAGTTGAACTACTTTGTTCATTTATAAGAAACAGTACGACCCCCCCCCCCCCCAAATTGTCTAAAGTTTTCTTGGACGAACCCCAATAGATTCAAAATTTCAGAAAGAAACTGATCTTAGTAACTTAGTAAAGAAATAGTCGTATTAGCGAACAATTGTGAGAAAATAGTGTCTTTCGTGTCATTTTTTTCGAAATAGTAACAGAACAGTGTCATTGCACTAAAAAAGTATCAAATGCTGTGAATGGTGTGGTGAGTCCGAGGCCTGTAATCAATGCAAATCCTGGCGAAAAAAATGTTAAAGCCAAATCACAACGTTCTATGAAAAATATCGGTTTTACAGATAGTCGTGGAAAATAAAATGATAAATTTTGTAATACTTCAGGATAGAAAACTACAAAGCAAGAACAATCAAGATTTTGAATGAATAATTATGAAGTTTTATGATTTCGTATAAAAAATAAAAAGTTTCTAAGAAAAATTATGGGAATCTTTAACAATAAAACACAATCTTAATTTTTTTATAGTTTTTTGTAGAAAATTACGAATTTCTACTCAAAATAATAAAAAGCTACAACTTTCTTCAAAAAATAGAAAAAACTACAGCCCTATAATGAAGGTGCAAAAGCTAGTTGTAGTTTTTTATATTTTTTCTTTAAAAAATACAAATGTCTACACATAATTATGTATAAATCCAATTCTGTACGAATAAATAGTTCATTTTACGACTTCAAAATGATGGTTTAGTTTTTCATAATATTTAATAGGTTTTGTAAGTATTTACGAATTTCTACGAAGTTTAATGAATATGTAATTATATATTTCTATGAAAAATTAGGAAAATGTAGAACCCTAAATGGGTAAATGGCTACAATTTTATATGGAAATGTTACCCTCGCAGAAGGCGTTTTTAGTTTGTTTTTTTTAGTTTTTAGTAAACAATTTTCCAGTTTTTTTTTTAGTTTTTAGTAAACAATTTTTCCATAGTTTTTTTTTAGTTTTTAGTAAACAGTTTTTCCAGAGTCCAAAATGCATTCAAAAATCGTAGAAATTTTCGTTAAAATTCATACAAGATGTCCCGTGGAGACCTACGATAAAATTTCCGTCTATTTCACCCAAAATTCCGGCATGCTTTTTGAAAATTCGCTTACACATTTGATTAAAAAATTTCTATGTTGTGTTAATGAATTTCATGACAATTTATTGTGTTTCTATATAAAAGGCTTGATAAAAAATAAAATAACAAAATAGGTATATGTATAATCAAACTTAAGAGTTAAATTTTGATACCCCACATTTTGCTGGAAAATTAATGATCTCAAATCGTGAAAGATTTTTATATTCAATCCTTTTTTTAATACTCTTTTAAATACAAAAATTTTAAGTAACATCTTAGAAATGGTAAGAGATTTTTTCCCTGGCAAAAAGCTGTATATGTCAAGAAAATAAAAAATGTCAATTGAGAAAATCTTTTAAATCTAGCTAGTTTTAAAAATTATTTCAAATACCCCGGAACTTCTTAAGGACTGAACTGAATGATAATAAAAATAAATATAATAATGAATGAACTGAAGATTGAGAATTCAATTTAATCATTCTGAAGTTGAGGATACAAGTTTTTTGTTGAAAATTTGTCTTTATTGTATAAATTCAACTGTTTTGTTTATTTAAATTAAAATCTTTTTTCGTTGAAATATCAAATATTTTATTGAAAATTTGTTTCGTTTCTGGGTGAAAATTCAACATTTTTAGTAGAAAATTCATTTATTTTTTAAAAAACTCGTCTTTATTGGTTAGATTCCACTGTTTTTGATTTTAAATAAAAATTTAACTATTTGGTTGAAAATTAACTTTTATGTTGAAAATTCATATTTTCCGGTTGAAAACTCAACTGTTTTGTAGAATATTCGTTTTTTAAATTGAAATTTTTTTTTTAACGAAAATTAAACTATTCCAATTTGAGTAGAAAATTTATGTAATTTGTCGAATATCCGTCTTGTTTTGGTAGAAAATTAATCTTCTTGATTGAAAATTCAACTGCTTTGTACAAAGCTCGTCTTTTTGGCTTGGAAACTGAACATTTTGGATAATTATTTTTTATTGACTAGAAGAATTTCTTATGGTTAAAATTTCAACTCTTGTTGAAAATTTATCTCTTTCGTTAGAAACTTCATATTTTGTTGTTGTTAAAAATGCAAATTTTTGGTTGAAAATGAATCTGTTTTGGTTGAGGTTTCAACCATTTTTTTAATTCGCCCTTTTTGGTTCAATTCAACTTTTTTTCGTTTAAAATGAAAATACTTTCTTGATTAAAATAGCAACTATTGCATTTTTGATTGAGAAATCATTTTTTTTTTGGTTGAACATTCAAATACTTGGTTGAAAATTTAAACTACTTTCTTAATTCATAAGAAACAGTAAGATTTTACCAAAAACCTCCCCTACATCCACATCGTCTTACGTTAATTTCGGATGACCCCTAAATAAATCCACGAAAAAAATTCAGTCGCGCAAAAATTACGTAGGAAAACAAAACGTAATTTATACTCGGGACCTGACTGAAAAGGGAACGAAACTGACAAAGGGAGGTCGCGAGATGTGCGTCGCACACTGGGGATGGAATGTTCAAAACCACCTAAAGGTCACAAATCTTGACCGAATTGAATACATTTTTTTAGAAATGTTACTAATTGAATTTCGACGAGACTCACATCGCCTAAATGTCAAAATTAATAATTTTTTTAATTAGAAAACTTATGAAACCTCATCCCTGAACATTGAACATTGATTATTTAAAAATATATAATTTTAAAATTTAGGCGATGTGTGTCTCTTCGAAATTCAATTAGTAACATTTCTAAAAAAAAATTATTCAATTCGGGCAAGATTTGTGACCTCTAGATGGTTTTAAACAAAATTAGTGCTCTATCCCCAGTGTGCGTCGCCGATTCGACTGGGGCTTCACAGGGTAAAAGTACACGGAAATAGGTTCGTAATTTTTCTTTCGATCCAATGGGGAAAAGGGAATGAAACTGATAATGAGAGGTCGTGAGATGTGCATCGCCGATTCGACTGGGGGCTGCACAGGGTGAAAGTACTTGGAAATCCATTAGGTCCGTATTTTTTTTTTCGATCATTTTGATTACTTTCACTATGTAAAGTCGAATTGGCGACGCACATCTCGCGACCTCTGCTTGCGTGTATAAATTCTTACCTTGGTATCAAAGTCATTTTCATTGTAGCATCTTTGACACAGGGGACAATAGTTTCCACGCTGGCGTAGCTTAAAGCACATGGAACATAATGGAAGATTTCCCACATGGACAGTGACTCCTTCGCTTCCACAGCTTTTGCATTTAATGCAACTCTGGCATACGTAAGGTCTGTCTGGACTATAAAGCCTGGCACTGACACCAGATTTGGACAAGCACGAATGATGAAAGGACTGTCGACAGCGGATGCAAGACAACTTTGGACCGGATCGAAGTTGGCAGGTCTGACAGACTGTGCAACGTGGACAACACCAGTTTGGCTGGACACAAGCGTTCCATTCGCTCGGTTCCAGGCAATAGGCGTGATATGGTTCGCAGCAGCACTGACAGTGAATTAACTGAAAATATAATTCAATAAAATGCAATACTCTACATTCGGCTGATGGAATCGTGAAAAGTTGAATTCAATGTTATGCTTACCGGTTCTCTACCAGCACTCCCACATAGAAAACAAATGGCAGGAATGTGAAATAGTTCTGAACCTATGAGTGCAAATCCTTTGGCCCCAACTTCGGCTGGATCATATTGCTCCCAAAAGTCTATGGAAACTGTATGCACCATTGCTGCTGTTGGTTTCGGCAATGAACGCTCCTGCAAATTATTAATCAACTTTATGTTTAAATATAAGTGATAACAACATTCCAGACACCAGGGATCGCAGCACAAAAGGAATTTAAAAAAAAGGGGGAATGGGGTAATTTTTTTACGAAAAAGGGGGAAAATAGAGGAGATTAAACATTCCTTTTTACATTTAGAAAAGAAGAAACAATCTTTTTATGAAAAATTGTACATTTCTCAATCATTTTAACGATTTTTTAATGGTTTCTGGCATGAAAGATTTTTTTTTAAGTTAGATATACTTAGGTTGTTGGAAATCCATTCACAGGGATACAAAAAAGTTGAGTTAAAAAAAATACAATTCATAATAATTAAATATTTCTGTCTAAGATTTGTTATTTCATCCTTACTACCAGTAAAGATGGAAACCCGTACAAATCCGTGCAAATCCCTTACAAAAACATTTAATTTATTCCCTAAAAATCACTAAAAGTTAGTTAAAATCCCTTAAAATCATAAAAATCCATTAAAATAAGTATAAATCATCAGGGTGTCCAGCGATTCTTAGGAACAAAATTCAAGGTCTTTTCCAGGTTTTCCAGATCAAGAAATCAAGTTTTTCCAGGTCTTCTTTTTTTACATCAAATTATCAATAATGGTTTGTTATACATGTAAAAAATGAGACATTTCATTATTTATTGGCCAACAATTTCTAAAGAAAGCAGAATCATAAATAAACTAATTTTTTTTTTGCGAAAATAAGTCGTCTTTGTGAAATCTTTGAGAATATTTTTAAATCTTTAAATTGTTTGAAATCATTGTGAATTCGTTGAAATCTTTTGAAGCATTTTAAAAATCTTTGTGAAATCTTGAAATTTTAGTCAAATCTTTGTGATATCTTTTGAAATTTTTGTAAAAACTTTAAAATTCTTGAAATCTTTGTGAAATTTTTTGA
>CAKNYM010052570.1:161510-183365 GCA_932195095.1 Andricus curvator
ATCTTTGTGAAATTTTTTGAAATCTTCATGAAATCTTGGAAATATTTCTTTTGTGAAATATTTTGTGTTCCATTGAAATTATTGCAAACTTTTAAAATCTTCTCAAATTTATTGAAACCTTTTAAAATTGTTACAAACCTTTGAAATGTTTTGAAATCATTAAAATCTTTTGAAATCCTTATGAATTCTTTGAAATACTTGTGAAAATTTTCCTACATCTTTTGTATCTATTTGAAATCACTGGAGTTTTTTTTCTCATTGTGAAATCTTTTGAAATTAAAAAAAAAGTTTGAAATTATTTAAAATCTTTGAAATTTTTTAAATCTTGAAATATGGTGTAGTGTGTCCTTTTTAAAATCTTTGAAATTTGTGTATTCTTTTGACATCTTTATGAAATTTTTAAGAAATCTTTGAAATATTTGTGAAATCATTCCGAGATCTTTTGATTCATTTGAAATCATTAAAATATTTGAAATCTTTCTGAAATCATCTGGTTTACTATACATACATACATTGATTAGCAGTTCGAACTCGAAAGTTCATTGCCTCACTACCCGATTCGGGTAGTGTTTCTAGGTGGATATTTACTACCAATGTGGGCCCACCACACCCACGACGGGCCAACAGCACGCAGGTATTCCTGAACGGTTACCCATCCAAGTACTAACCGCGCCCAACAATGCTTAACTTCAGTGATCTTACGAGAACTGGTGTTTCCAGCGTGGTATCGCCGTTTACTATACTGGTTTACTATACCCTTTTTAAAATCTTTGTGAAATCTATTGAAATATTCTAAAAAATTTGAAATCGTTTAAAGTCTTTGAAACGTTTTCAAATCTTTGAAATTTTTGTGAAATCTTTTCTATTTATATGAAATCATTAAAATATTTGTGAAGTCTTTTAAAATGTTGGTAAAATCTTTGAAATCTTTGTGAAATGTTTTGAAATAATTTGGAAATCTTTGAAATATTTGTGAAATCTTTCTTTATTTTTTGATTGTGAAATTTTTTGTGTTCGTTTGAGATCACTAAAGTGTTTTGAAATCTTTTCTTTAAGTTTACTGAAAACTTTTGAAATTGTTTACAATCTTTGAAATCTGGTGTAATGTACCCTTTTTGAAATCTTTGAAATTCTTGAAATCTTTTGAAATCCTTATAAATTCTATGAAATATTTGTGAAATCTTTTGTATTCATATAGAATCATTAAAAGCAAAAAATTCAAATTAAAGATTCTCGTGAAAAATTCAAGGAATTTCCAGGTTTTCAAGGTTTTACAAAAAATCAAGGAGAATTCCAGGTTTTTAAGGTTTTCAAGGTCGCTGGACACCCTGATCATTTGAAATTCCTTGTATATATATTAAAATTAGTCATTAAATTTATGTTTAAAAAACGTTTAAATAGAACGCACGCGCACTCACGTCCCTGAATTTTTATTAGCTGATATTAAAAACCTAATACTATTTAAACATCCATAATAACAAAATTGTTAAATCTTAAGAGTTCTACAAATTTTTTAAATGAAATCTCTTGATAAGATATGTTTGAAAAAACTCTTACTTTCGTAATTTTAATATTTTCATGGATGTCAATATTTTTTACGTATCTGGAGATCTTAACTGTTTTCATAAATATTGTTAGTTACATATTGTTAGATTTTAAACAGTTATATTATTTTAAATTTTAAATAAAAAAATTGTTCATATTTGAAAAATTTACATGTACAACTAATAAGTCAGAAAGTATTGAATTTCAAACAGTGCTGACATTTTTTTAATTAAACCCTGACAGATGAAACAATATTAAATTAAAAATTGTTTAAATTTTAATATTAAAAATATCATATTTGGTATTATTTTGGTCTAAATAAAAGCTTAGGTTTCTTCATTTAAGAAAAAGTAAGAGTCTACTAAAAAACGGCGCTTAAATTTGCCGAACTGTTAGAAGCTGGTTTTTGGTAGGTTTTAACAATTATTTAAATTCTAGAACTTATTAAACCTAATCGAACAATTTCATGGGGTGAATTTTTAAATATATTTAATACCTACATACTGAAAATTTCGACCAAACTGCTGAATCTGTTAGAAAAAATTATTTTTGCTACTGTCGAACATTTTAAAAATCCTATCACTTTTTTTAATTTTCAGCGAATTAAAAAATGTAACAATTATTTAAATTAGGATTGCAAAATTAAATCGTTTAAAATTATTTTTTCAATTTTGTAAAATATATTATGTTCATTCATACGTTAAAATTACACGATTACAATTTAAAATCATAAAATTTTAATATTTCAGTTTGAGAACCACTTAGATTTCCTTCTACAGTCAAATATTGTTAAACTTTGAATACTTCAGTTTTTCAAAGCTTTAAAACATAATTATTCATATTTGAAAATTTACATTTACAATTGATAACTTAGAAATTGTTCAATTTCAATGGTTTAAATATGAAACTTTCTAATTATGAAAATTTTAATTTTATATTATTCAATTGGAAACATTTGCAATCTAAAATATTCAATTTTCACACACTTCTAATTTAATTTTTTCTACTTTATTATAGTTAATTTCAAAAATAATTGATTTGTATAGATTCAGTAACAAAATATTTTAGTTTTAAAGTTTAATTTCAATCCTAAATAGTTTAGTTTGAAAATAGTCAAATTTAAAAAAGTTAAATTATTTGTAATAGATAACTCTATAAGTTAAAAAAAAATACTACTTGTGTAGTAAAACGAACAATTGTACTTTAAGAGATCGTATATTTAAAAAGAAAAGGGGAATTTTTTCAGAATAGATGAAAGACTGTGAATCCTGAGACACTGATAAAACTTCCCGGATTATTCCTGCTTTTCCAGTATATAAAATTTACTGTTTTTTCAACCAAAATTTTACTTACCACACCAAGATTTGCAGTCGAAACGATTTGCTGATTCTTGCCTCTCTTTTGCGATTGCGGAATAACATTAATATTGCAATTGAGACCCTCTTGATTAGCTTTTTGAGTCTCCTTCTCCTTCGTAACTTCCTCCTTCCTCTCGACCTTCTCCCCTTCTTTTTGTGCTTTCGGAATGTTCTTGCCAACTTCCTCTTCCTTTCCATCAATAGACGGAAAGGTCGCAATCGGTTGTCCAAGAGCAACACTCGCGCTTCTACAAACATGTTTCACCCTGGGTCCTTTCAATTCTAGCCTTTGCCTCGCAGGTGCTTGGCATTTGTTGAAAGTTGGCGGTACCACAGTAGGATTTTTAATTTTCTTTCGTACTTTGATCCGATTCTCCTTTTTACGTTTCTTACTCGGCGATACTGAGGTTGGATTGTCAAACTTGTCCGTCTTTCTCGTCAGAATTCCTTCAACAGTGCCGTGGTAAGTTGACTTTTGTCCAAGTTCCATGTTGTTCCAACTCATTGCGGACTTGAACAAGTTCTTCTCTAAACTATCTTCTGCTGGCCAACCCATATTACAACCTATCAGCTTCTGACTTTGCAAATCATTGTCCTCCAGGCCTAGAGTCAAGGATATAGAAAGAGGATCTCTCATCAAAGGCGGCAACATAGCGTTTAGTCCTGTTCGAAGCGCAGTGGGAATATTGTAGCACTTTAGACACATTTTCAACCAACAGGCTGGACATCTAGCTTTGTAGACACACCTCATGAGATTCCATTGTTGACTTCTTACGACTGGAGGAACGAGGCACAATCCGTCGCCCTTGTGGCACTGGAGGGAGGGAAGTACACTGTTCATTGATTTGGCGCAGGCTTGGCGCTTTATCATTTTACTGATGAATTTACGACAAGATTCGCAACTGTAGATGCCGAATTTGCGCGCCTGTTTGACGAATCGGTAGAATCGCACAGCTCCACAAACTCCGCACTTGACTGTACCGGTAAGACCTGTAAAGTAAAGTTAAAAGATTTAAATTTGAAGGATTAAAGCTGTAACAGGGTGGCCGAAAAACTTCATTTTCAAAATTTCCTGACTTTCCCCTGACCATTAATATTCAAATACCAGTATACTTATAAACGGAATGAAACATTAAAATTGCAGATTAAAATTTTTAAGTTATTGATTTATTTCAACCAAAAAAATGGCTTTCCTACCATAAAAGACGGACTTTCAATCCAAAAGGATGAATTTTCAACAAAATAATTGAATTTTCGACCAAAAAAGATTACTTTTTAAGAAAATAGATAAACTTACAACAACATAATTATTGTTTTTAGTAAAATAGTTGAATTTTTAACCAAACTTTTTTAACCAAACTGTTTTCCAAACAAAAATATCAAACTTTAACCAAAAACAGTCGCATTTCCAACCAAATAGTTGAATTTTCTAGCCAAACAGACTGAGTAATAATGATAAATCAGAAGCTAAATCAGTGAGAAAAATGTAACAGTTGGTATTTCAACAAAAAAGAAAAAAAAAAGAATTTTCGACAAAATAGTTAAATTTTCAACCAGACTTGAATTTTCAACGAAATAATTAATTCTTTAAGTAAATAGTTGAATTTCCAACTTACAAACATGAATTCTCAACAAAAGATGTAATATTTGATATTTAAAAAAATGAAATTGCTACCAAAAGAGATGAATTTTAAAACCAAAACGGCGAAGTTTCAACAAAATAAGAACAATTTTCCACCAAAAATAAAAAAGTTAAATTTTCAGTATAAAATGGAAAAGTTTAATTTTCAATGAAAAAAATTAATTTTTAACCAACAAAATTTAATTTTCAACAGAATAGTTATATTTTCCACCAGAGATGAACCTTAAGCCAAAGAAAACAAAAAATTTAACAAAGTAGTTCACCAAATAGATAAATTTTCATCTAAAATGAGGAATCTTCAACTGGAGTATTTACATTTTCAGATAAAATTTTCAAAAAAAAAGAAAGAAGAAACTTTAACCAAAAACAGTAGCATTTTCAACCAAACAGATGAATTTTCAACCAAACAGTTGAATTTTCTAGCGACAAAGATGAATTCTTAATAAAAAATGTAATAGTTGATATTTCAACAAAAGGAAGATGAAATTTTTACCAAAAGAAATGAATTTTAAAACCAAAAAGACGAATTTTCAACAAAATACATTATTTTTTAAACAAATAGTTGAATTTTCAACTAAAGAAGATCAATTTTAAACCAACAAAATCGAATTTTCAACAAAATAGTCTAATTTTCCACCAAAGAGACGAACCTTCAACCAAAAAAATGTTGTTAACAAAGTAGTTCAACTATTGACCCAATAGTGGAATTTTCAATTAAAAAATATCAATTTTCAACAAATTGGTCAAATTTCAACGAAAGAGATAAATTTTCAACTAAAGAATGAATCTTAAAAAAAAAAGATTTTTTAACAAAGCAGTTCAACCTTAAACCAAATATTAGAATTTTCAACTAAAAAAGATCAAGTTTCAACGAATAACGTAATAGCAGATATTTCAACCAAAAAGATTGTAATTTTAAAATAAAAAACAGTTGAATTCAACCGAAAATGATTATCAACAAAATAGATTAAAAAGCTTGAAGTTCTACTAAAACGGATGCATTTTTAAACAAGAAGACGAATGTTCAGAAAAATAGTTGAATTTTCAACCAAAAAGGATGACTTTTTAACAAAATTGTATTTTCAACCTGATAATAACATTTTTAAGGCCATGTTACGAGTGGGTCACGTGACCGGATTCCTACCTTACCGACACTTTTTTCAAAATCAACTTACGTTCACAAGAAACGTGATATCGAGTTGAAAATTTGGGATAATAAATAAGAAGCGCTAAGAAAGGCGGCTCTGGTCCTAAATTTTTATAATTATGAAAAAAGTTTTTTTTGTAAATAATTTTTTTTTGCTTTTTTCATGATTATACAAATTTAGAACCAGAGCCGCCTTTCTTGGCGCTTCTTATTTAATATCCCAAATTTTCAACTCGATATCGAGTTTCGTGTGAACGTAAGTTGATTTTGAAAAAAGTGTCGGTAAGGTAGGAATCCGGTCACGTGACCCACTCGTAACATGGCCTTAACTAAAAAAATAATCGTAAGGAGTGAGCAACTGTAAAAAAAGAAACAGAAATGGAAAATACAAGGCAAATAGATTTCTAAGAAGAATATTATATCAGGATGACCGCAAAACTTCACTTTCAAAATTCCGTAATTTTTCCCTGACCAATTTTTCATTTTCCCCGACCATTAATATTTAAAGACCAAAATTTTAATCCTGTAATATATTTAGCCTAGAATCTTTCATAAAGGGAATAAAAGGATGATGAAAAGAATTTTTTAAAATTTTATTATCCTTTCCAGTTATTTTCCTGATTTTTCCAAGATTTTTGTCAAAATCCCTGACTTTTCCCTTATTTCCAAGTTTTCCCTGACCTACGGCCACCCTGTGAAGTATTGAAAATGGAACAATTTCAATTTGAAACGATGACACTTTCGAATTGATTTGGAAGCGTCTGACGATAATTTGTATATAATTTAAAGCTGGAATCATTCGGAGATGAATATCAAGTGATAATCGCAAGAGCTTCAAATGATCTATATTGTAATTTAAAAGTCCATGATAACAATAATCTAAACATACCGATTTCAGAAATTATAAACAGGTACAAAATTTACCTGAATTCGTATTTCCATTTGCCGCACACTGAGCATTCGCCATTGAAAATGGTCCTTCGGTCCCACCCAAAGTTTTGTTATCCAATTTTAACCTTGCTTTTCTTAAGATAACTTTCCCTCCAGTCAACTTTGTTCCCGTCCACTCGGATTGTTCATCTTCCGAATTATTTCCATGATCGCTTCCACTTTCCGACAAGGAGCTTTCCGAGTCGAAGTCAGAATCGTTCTTGCAATCCATCGAATCATCCGGACTACACTCATCATTTTTCACACTCTTCAGACTATTTTCGCACAAGCCACTTTCTTCGGTAGACATTGGTTTACTAGATTCTTCTGGAGTTTCAGGTACTTTCGCCGACGGACTTGGACCGCTGGACGCGTTGTTGAGAGTTCCTGATCTCGTTTGAATTCTGGAAGACTCTGAATTTGGAACACTGAGATCCGGAAGAACCCTTGAAGGAATGCCATGATTTTTCTGACTCGAGGGCACAAGAACTTTCGCATCAGTCGTGATTTGCGAGGAATCTTTACTCCCTAGGTTGCAATTTTGTGGAACCTTGGTGGTTTTGCCTTTGCCTGATGCATTCTGCGATTTGCCCTGTAATTAGGCACAATTAAGCAATTAAAATCAGTATTTAAATTTAAGGAAAAATAGGGGAAATTTATTGGATAAAAATATATTGTACAGGGTATATTTTTCCCGGCGTTCTCTTGTGATATATGTGTCTTCATTTCGCAACTAATTATTAATTAAAAAAGTACTATAAGATACTAGAAAAGTAAAAAAAAATTAATATTCTTTTAGCAGGGTCGGTATAATTGTAACAAGAGAAACATTTTAAGATAAGTAATAAAGAAAATAGATTGAAATTAAAAGTCAAAATATTATGTGTACCAGAAAAATTAGATATTTATTACTTCTAAACTAAAATCTAAAGCAAGGCAAGACGAACGTTTGAAGGAATGTAAGATATCAATATTGTGCTGATTTTTCCTTTAAAATTATTACGACTTATTTTTTCTAAGTTCAGATCTTGACAGAATCGAAGGAAAATGCAACACAGTTTTTTCAAAACGTCGATTATATTCTATGGAAATTTACATTTAAAATAATCCCAAGAAAGTGTTCTATTTACTCTTTTTTCGCAATATTCCTGAAAGAGTAATCAAAAATACTTCAAACTAGCATCATTGGACGTAGAGATGTTATATCTTTAATCCTACTTTCGAGAAAAAAAAGTAATTGGTTTTATTATCAAAATTAAATAATTTTATGCAACTAAAAAAACCAGGTAGTCCCATACTTCTTTACAGTAGTGAGTAGTGTATACTGAAAAAATGGTATTAAAAAAGTTAATAATATTACTAAATTGTCACTGCTATTTAATTCACTGTTTGTTTCAGTTTGTCATTGGTCTTTAATTTGTGAAAACAAATTTAATATGAAATAAAATAAATAATTAAATAATTAAAAAAATTTAGAATTCTTTCCCCTAAAACTAATAATTTCAATTTATTTTTTGACTGAAAATTTTACAAAGTTTTGGAATAAAAATCTGCTTAATCATTTGAAATTTGAATTGTTAACTTTTTCAATTATGAAGTCATTTTGCAGTTTCGAAAACGTGAACAATTAAAAGCATTTGAAATTGACAATTTTTGATAAAAAACGCTTCAAGTTGATCAACTGGAAATATAAATTAATAACTTTTTAAATTGAACTTTAGTCTCAGTATTAATAATTGAAACATAATTTATTTTACAAGATGTTTCTGAATCAGCAAAAAATAAGCAATTTACCAATTTTAACGTTAAAAATGGAACTGTTTCAATTCGAAAGTTACACAAATGTTAAGCCCAGGCAATTTGTAATTTTTTAATATTTAGCAATATTTGATTGTTTACTGAAAATGAGCAATTGCAAATCAAATATTCAAAATTAAACAATTTGAAACTGAATCGTTTAAAAATTGAAACAGAATAAAATGAATCGTTAAAATTTCAGAGTACCAAATTTGAACTATGAACGTCAGATTTTTAATTGATTCATTTTGTTGCATTTTTAATTTGTAAGTGAAATTTTAAAATTTTGATGTATAAATAACAATTTAACAATCATTGATTCCAAAAGATTTAACACTTAACAAATTTAACTTTTAATTTAAAAACTGTTTAGTTCTAAACGTAATTTAAAATGGTTCATTTATTTCCAAACTGTACAATTGAATAATGTTTACAGCTTCCATTTTACACTTATAAATTATTGAGCGTTTGAATTAAAAAAATTTTGAAGCTTCAATTTTTACAGTTTAAAATTCAAAAGAGTTCCAACTTTGGAACTCTGTTTTGATTTGATTACTCTGATTAAAAAATACTTTCAGCTTTAAGAGTTCTAATTTTTTAATTTCAATGACCGTGAAAAATTGTTTGTAATCTGGGAATAAACCGGGAAATGACCGGGAATTATATTTTTTTACTGCATCGAACCCCTGTCAGGGTGTCTACTCAAATCCTGGAAAAAAATTCCCTGACATTTCCATGTTTTTTCCAGGTATTTCTTGATTTTTCCAGGTATAATTTGTCATAGTACGGAGCCATTCAAGTATTTCGAATGTTTTAAAACAATTCACTCGGAATATAAAAATAGTATTACTCATACGTATTATTGAATGACTATTTTTTTCATTTGTGAAAGCAACTAAGGAGATAAGGAGGGAAATAAGGAGATTTTTCACCAAAATATATTCTTTTAAGTAAAATTAATGTGGGTACTATCTTGAATTAAATTTGAAACGCTTGAAATTCCTATCTTTTCAAGTAAAAATATAATATTTTTAACAAGATAAATTTTTAACCAAATAGCTGAATATTGAGCCAAAAATATGGATTTTTTAAAAAGGACGAATTTTTAACTAAACAGTTGAACTTTCAAATAAAAAAGATAAATTTTCAATCAAAAATGGAACAGTTAAATTTTCAGTTAAAAAAAAAGTTTATTTAAAAAAAAAGCGAATTTTCAACAAAATAGTTAAATTTGCAGTCAAAATGATGAATTTTCAACTAAAATGATGAATCTTTAACTGGAACAGTTCAATTTTAAACGAAAAAGATGAATTTTTAACTAAAATGGAACAGTTACATTTTTAGTTTAAAAAAAATTAATTAAAAAAAAAAACGAACCTGTGAAAGTGTTTAAAGAGATAAGGAAGGAAATAAGTAGATTTTTCACAAAAGTAGGAAAATATATTCTTTCAAGTAAAATTAATGTGAGTACTATCTTGAATTCAATTGAAAATGCTTTAAATTCATAACCTTTAAGTAAAAATATAGCATTTTTAACAAGATAGATAAATTTTTAAACAAATAGTTGAATATTGAACCAAAAATATGCATTTTTTAATAAAAAAGACGAATTTTTAACCGAATAGTTGAACTTTCACATAAAAAAGATAAATTTTCAACCAAAAATGGATCAGTTAAATTTTTAGTTAAAAACTTTCAACAAAATAGTTTAATTTTCAGTCAAAGTGATGAAATTTCAACTAAAATGATGAATCTTTAACTGAAAGTTGAATTTTAAACCAAGAAGATTAATTTTCAACCAAACACGACCAAGTTTCAACAAAATACATGAATTGTCAACTAGAAAAGATCAATTTTCAACCAAAAATTAAATAATTAAATTTTAAACCAACAAAAACAATTTTCTACAAAATAGTAAAACTTGCAACCAAAGTGATGAATTTTTAATTAAAATAATAAATCTTCAATTGGAATATGTAGTTGAATTTTCAACTAATATGATGAATCTGTAACTGGAACAGTTGCATTTTTAACCACAAGGATGAATTTTCAACCAAGAACGTTAATTTTTTAACAAAAACGACGATTTTTCAACAAAATACATGAATTTTCAAATAGAAAAGATACATTTTCAATAAATAATTGAATAGCTAACTTTTAATTTCCAGTTAAAAAATTAATGTTTAATCAAAAAGATGAATTGTGAACAAAAAAAAAGATTTTTCAACAAAATAAATCAGGTTTCAACTGGAATATTCAAATCTTCAGTAAAAAATTAATTTTCTACAAAAAAAGCGAACTCTCAACAAAACAGTTAAATTTTCAATTAAAGAGATAAATTTTCAATTAAAACAATGAATCTTGAACAAAAATTAATTTTTAACAAAAGAGTTTAACTTTCAACTAAGTACTTTCATTTTCATCCAACAAAGATGAATTCTCAACGAAAAATGTGCTAGTTGATATTCAAACCAAAAAAAGGTTTTAATTCTAAACCAAAAACAGTTGAATTCAACCAAAAAAGGTTTTGATTTTAAATCAAAAATAGTTAAATTAAAAAAAAAACGAATTTTCAACAAGAGTGGAATTTTCAACCAATAATGACAAATGTTCAACAAAATACATGAATTTTCAACTAAATACTTGAATTTCAAACTAAAAAAGATCAATTTGGAACCAAAAATTTAATAGTAAAATTTTCAGTTAAAAAATTAATGTTGCGCCAAAAAGATGAAATTTTAAACTAATTTTATGGAATAATCAACTGGAACAGTTAAATTTTCAGTTAAGAAAATTGTGAACAAAAAAAAAGATTTTTCAACAGAATAATTCAAGTTTCAAATAGTCGAATTTTCATTAAAAAAATTAATTTTCAACAAGAGTTGAATTTTCAACCAAAAAGGACAAATTTTCAACAAAATACATGAATTTTCTACCAAACAGTTACATTTTCAGTAAGAAAACGAACTTCCAACCAAAAAGAAAAACAAAGGAATTTTCAGCAAAATAGTTAAATCCAGTAATATAAAGCTAATTTTACAAATGAAAAAAAATCAATTTTATATTGTAATTTAATAAAAAATTAACCACGCTCTCGAAAAAATTCCCTGAATTTTCAACAAAATAGTTAAATCCAGTAACATAAAGCTATTTATACGAATGAAAAATCATCATTATTTAATTTTATACTACAATTTAAAAAAAATAAGGCCTGTAAAAACTCTGGACCATAACAGTAGTTTCGCAGACGTTGCATAAATTATGCGTTTCGAAAAAAATCGTTTACTCACCTGTGAACTTTTCGTTTGTGCGTCTGGTAAGGAATCCACTGATTTCTCACAACTCCTCGCAGCCTGCTGGGAATTTTGACCACTGGAAGCTGAGTTAGTCGCTTTTTTCGACTTGGTTTTCATCTCCTTCTCGTCTAATTTCAAGAGTAGATTTTCTTCCTCTTCTTTCACCTTTTTGGCCTTCTTTGCTTGCTTTGTGGAATCATTTTCACTGTGCTCTGGACCAGATTTCTCTTCCAGTTCCTCGATAAATCTTTTATTCGGCTTTATCACTCTCGACGAATGAGCGCTCCGCATCGGCAGTACAAATTTCCTAGCACTGCCAGATTTATCGGACGATTGAACTTGAGTAGCACGTCCATTGCTGTTGTTTGATTTTGCCTTTTGAAGCAAACGCTTAGCAGTACTATTTCGTAATTGCCTTGTTCGATGATGTCGGTCGAGGATATTGTTAACAGATTTTAGCACAGGGGTCTTGACGAAATTGGAGAATTTTTCTTTCTTCTCGTTTTTCGCCAAAAGTGCTTTCTCCTCCGCAGTTTTTACGTCTGCAGACTTTGTATCTGCTTTTCCACTTTTCTTGACATCTTTATTTTCATTGATATCATTCTTATGATTTTCAGTATCCGAAAAGGAATTTTTTGCATCTTTTTCGAGGTCCTTTTCAATATTACTCGAAGATGGAAGATTCTCGACTGAAACTGGCAATTTTTTCACAGCATTTTTTGCGTCCTTCTGCTGTGTTTTTATGTACGACGCAGAAAGCTTAGCCTCTTTGCTGCTAAAACCGTGAAACGGTGGATGTTCCTGAAAACAAATTAGTTCATTTATTTCCGATTCAAAACTGTTTCCTAGTTGAAATAAAATTAAGAAGGCTCTTAAAAAGTTCATTTACAATTTACTTGAGAATTGTCGTAAAAAGAGAAACTTAACAATTATGCAAATTTATTGAAATTTTTTAAATTAGCAATTCTAAACTGAAAATATTGTTAAGAACCTTAGTCGCATTTTAATATCAATGTCTAATCTAAAATTAGTGTTAATATAAATGTTATGATAAAATTTGGTGAATTCCATGAAGTGTTTATCTGACCTCAAATACATAAAAATTGGGTTTTCCCGTGTGAGCAATTTTATTCATGGGATTACCCAAACAATCAAGCCACTTTCACTTGTTTTTTTTTTTACTTTAATAAAAATTGGATCACAAACAAAAGCATTGATCTTTTATTTGCGAATTAAAAAATAAATAAAAAAAACGGTGATTCTTTAAATTTTTTTTTAATTTACTGAAGATATGAAAAAAAAACAGTGAACTTTGTTATATAATATAAAATATATTTGTGATACATAAGTCTGGATATTTACTGTCAAAAGTTACAATAGCAATCAGAAACAATTTGGGATTCTGCCATTTTCAGAGATGTGAGTGCCAAATTGCTCAATTTAGAAAAGAAAACAATCTCAGATTCATGTGTAATGAATTCAATAAAAATTGAAAACACACGATAACTATACGATTTCAATGTAATTTAGATTTAATTACGATTTTTGTGAAATAACAATTTAAAAAACAATCATGTAATAACAAATAAAATTATAAAACTTTTGTTAATTCTGCCTTCAATAAAGTAAAACATACATTTACGATACAATGTCGTTTTGACAGGCATTAATAACATTTACTTGTTTTTACGTTATTATTTATGTAATTGTTTGAATCATAAAGATTATAAGTGACTATATTTATCACCACAAAATCCAGATAAACTGTTACACTCCACACAATTTCACAAAAAACCTGCATCACCAAATTAAAAAAAATACCGCCTCATTTTGAAAAAAAAAACAAAAACAATCCTTCTCCAAAAGTGACAAATCACTTCAACAGGAGAGCATCATTTTGGCGCATTTTGTAACAATTACCAATAGTTTACAACAAAGGTTGACAATAATCCCGGTAATGTCAACAATAAAAAAAAAGCCGACTGATCTTTTTTAATAATAATCAAACAACATCAAATCCGATCCCTCGAAAAAGGTCTTGGAGGTTAGGAACCTTTTGGAAGAGAAATTCCCTCCGTAAAAATAAAAAAGGACTTTAAAAATAGGCCCAACCCGACACCTTGGAGGTTCGACGATAAAGTTTGACAAATTGGAAAGGTCGGCGTCCAGATTTTTTTGCATAAGGTTAACCTTCGTCGTGAACCGAATAATCGAGTTTTTTTCGCGATCGAATCGGCGCCGTATGCGTCCCTCTGACGCTCTTAAAACGCACAACACAAACAATCTTGAGCGACTTGAAAAAATTTCTTCCAAATTACCAAGAAGCATTCTTCCCGATTTGCGCGGTATGCGCGACATACAGAGAGAGGCGCGAATTACCTTTTCGTTGTCACCGAACGTCTCGTTGAACAGGGAAAGTCCGTAATAGATGTTCTCGGCGACGGTTACGGAATCACTTTGGGTCGCTTCTGGCCAAGCGAGAACCTTGATCCGCTTCCTGGTGACCGTCTTCGGCGGTTTCCCGGGAAATTTGGACCTTCCCATGTTCACTTTTTCTCAACGATCAACCTTCACCTCGCAACTAAATTGTGAATCCATTTTACGCGATTATGCTCGCCGAGGCACACGAACCGAACACGAACGAGCACTCAACTACTCTCTCCGACCCTTGTGTCGGCAGGCCAGGGTTGGCAGGTTATGGCGAACTTCACATTTCTAACGTAAAATGCGAAACTAGCGCAAAGAGCGGAAAAAACCTACTACGCATTATTTATCGTACTACACGATACAAACAGGTATAAAATCAGTTTTTTTTTACCGTCAAACCTTAAAATTACAAAGTTAAATACTCATTATTAGGTATTTTCACTTAATTAGCAGCTAATTTCACTTAATTCAGTGCTAATTGCGTAAAAACTAATTTTTTCTGTGTGAGTGTATTTGAATATTAATTTTTAAGTTTTAACAACTATTTAATGAAATAATAATTATTATTTATTGCATAATTAGGCATTTTCACTTCATTGTCAGCCAACTTCACTTCGTTGAGTGCTAAGGGGAAAACTGGTCGAAAGTTGAACTAATATTTTTGAAAATGCATTCTTTTTAGTTAACTAAAAATTGAAGATTCATCATTTCAGTAAAAAAATAATTTCTTTGGTCGAAAATTTAACTATTTTCTTGAAAATTCGATTTTTTAGTTGAAAATTAATTGTTTAAATTGAAAACTTAATTATTGAAATTTCAACTATTTTTAGTCGAAAATTCATTTATTTTGCAGAAAATAATCCTCGTCGTTCAAAATTAAAGTATTTGGTTGCAAATTTATGTACTTTTTTGAAAATTCGTCTTTTTTGTATAAATTTAATATTTTTGTTTGAAAATAGAACTGTTTGATTGAAAACTAATATGTTTTAGTTGAAAACTCAACTCTTTTGTTGAAAATTCGTATTTTTTCATTGAATTAAACTATTCTACATTTTTAATTTAAATCTTTTTTGGTTGAAATATTAACTAGTAAAATTTTCGTTGAAAATGCAACTTTTTGGTTGAGAAATAATTGTCTGGGTTAAAATTTTAACTGTTTGAATGAAAATTTATGTATTTTGCTCAAAATTCGTTATTTGGTCGAAAATAAATTTTTTTGTTTGAAAATTGTACTTGTTTGTAAAAAACTTGTCTGTTTGGCTTGAAAATACAACAATTTGGCAGACAAGTCAACTATATTTGGTAGAAAATTCACCTTTTTTGTAGAACATTCTTTTTTTTTGTAATAAAAATGGAAAAATTCCATTTTTGGTTAAAAATGTATTTTTTTTAGTTTCAAAATTCAACTATTTGGTTAGAAATTCGTATTTTGTGGTAGAATATTCAACTATTTGGTTTAGAGATGACGTATTTTGTTGAGAATTCGTCTTTTTGGTAGAAAATTTATGTATTTTGTTAAAAATTTATTCTTTTGGCAGAAAATCATTTTTTTGTTGTTGAAAGTACAACTGTTATGTTGAAAATTAATTTTTTTTAACTGAAAATTTAACAATTTCATTTTTTCTTAAAAATGTATCTTTTTTGGTTTAAAAAATCAACTTTTTGGTTAAAAATTCGTATTTTTGGTAGAATATTCAACTATTTGGTTAAAAGTTGATTTATTTTGTCCAGAATTCGTATTTTTGGTAGAAAATTGATGCATTTTGTTAAAAATTCGTTCTTATGGTAAAAAATAAATTTTTTGTTTGAAAATACAACCGTTTTTTTTTTAATTAAGATGTTTAAGTTGAGGATTCAGATATTTTGTTGAAAATTAATTTTCTTTTGGTTAAAAATTAATTTTTTAAACTGAAAATTTAACAATTTATTTGAAAATTCAACTGTTTGGTTGAAAATTAATTTTATATTAAAAATTGAACTTTTTTGTACAAAACTTGTCTTTTTGGCTGAAAAATTCAACAATTTGGTACATAATTCAACTATTTGGTAGAAAATTCTTTTTTTTTTATTGAAAATTATTTTTTGTAATGAAAATTGTACTATTCTATTTTCGATTAAAAGTGTATCCTTTTAATTTAAAAATTCGACTACATTTGATTAAAAATTCGTATTTTTTGGTAGGATATTCGACTATGGTTAAAATTTGATGTATTTCGTTCAGAATTCGTTTTCTTGGTAGAAAATTGATGTATTTTGTTAAAAATTCGTTCTTTTGGTAAAAAATCAATTTTTTGTTTGGATCTGCAACTGTTCCGTTGAAAATTAAGATGTTTAAGTTAAGGATTCAAGTATTTTGTTGAAAATTGGTTTTTGGTTAAAATATTAACTATTATATTTTTTGTTGAAAATTCTTTTTTTTTAAACTGAAAATTCAACAATTTGGTTGAAAATTCAACTATTTGGTTAAAAATTCGTATTTTATGGTAGAATATTCAACTATTTGGTTTAGAGATTACGTATTTTATTGAGAATTCGTCTTTTTGGTAGAAAATTGATGTATTTTGTTAAAAGTTTATTCTTTGGGTAAAAAATAATTTTTCTTGTTTTTGAAAGTGTAACTGTTTTGATGAAAATTAGTTTTTTTCAACTGAAAATTGAACAATTTGGTAGAAAATTCAACTGTTTTGTAGAAAATTATTACATTCTCATTCTAATGAGAAGGTATTGGTTTTATGTAAAATTTGACATAGTCGGTTTTCATCAAATCTCCACGTTTTGAGACCTCCTGAGTCAGAAAAAACGATTTTTACGAAGGTGTCTGTCTGTCTGTAGTCTGTCTGTCTGTCTGTCTGTCTGTAGCCACGATAACTTTCGAAAAAATGATCAGATTTGATTGAGCTTTGGCACACTTTTTTATGGCCGAAAAATAGAGAACGAGTTCGTTAACCAGCTATTTTGGATGAAAATCCAAAAAGTGAGCACATTTTGAAAATTTTTGAGACTACTTTTTTGGAAGATTTGAAAATTCTATGTACGGTTATTAGTAGTACGCAAAGTGACGAACAAAATATTCTTATGACTTTTCGTGATAAAAAAAAAATTACTGGAGTTATAGCATTTTCAAAATTCCAAAAAACAAACGAAAATGATCATTTTAAGCCGAAAAACGCACGATATGAAAAAAAAAAGTCAAGAGGAGAAAAACGTTGATTCCTGAACACCCTATAATATTTTCATGACAACTTTTTGAATTTTTCGAAAAATAAAAAATTCAAATTTTGATCGCACAAAAAATTAATGAAAAATCAAAAAAGCCATTTTGCTGTAAAACTATGCAAGATACCAGAAAAGGTCATCTTACCAAAATTGTGCACCTAAAAAAGATCTACAAATTTCTTATCATTCACTTCTTGATATGACGCGTAGTTTTTGTTTTATTCGTAAAAAACAGCATTGAAAATAGAAAAATCAAATTTTCAGACGAATATTACCAGCTACGAAAAAATGACCGAAACAAAATTTGTTCATCCAAGGAAGAGGTACAAATTTATTGTGACTCATGTTTCGATAGGATGCGTGGTTTTTGTTTTATTCGTGAAAATAACATTGACAGTAAAAAAAATCAAATTTTTGAAAAAACAATGCAAGGTACGAAAACATATAAATGAACCAAAATTGTGCATTCAAAAAAGACTTACACACCCGTAATCAATTTTTGTGGTAAGAATATATTCAAAATGAAAAAATTAACTTTTTTGATAAACGGCACAAGCTAAAATAAAATGTTAACTAATAAAATTTGTCGCCTGAATTATATCATTACTTTTCATTTGAAATCAAATACAAATTTAGTAATTTGTATACGAAGAACATATAACACGAAGCACAAAGTGCGCGCTCAGTGTATTTACCAAATCGCACGCCGTAAGTGCGCTCAAACTTTTTTGTTTCTATCATACGGTTCAAATTATTTTCAAATCAAATATCGAGCGCGAAGCGCGAGTGTCTGGATGAGAATGTGTTCCTTAAGGTCGATAGAACCTTGAGTAAATAAAGTTCCTTTTCAGTCTAAAATAAAAGCAAATTTAACAATCACTTAATATGTAGAGGTTTTGATAATTTTATAATATTTGCAAACAAAGTTTTTCTTTTCATCGAAGTCGAACACGAAGTTCAAAAATCTAGAGGAGCCTAGCGTAAAGCGCGATGCAAATACGCCCGAGCGCGTAGCGCGAGGTGAATACATAATCGAGCGCGAAGCGCGAGATCCAACAGTCGCGCGCCCTAGGCGCGCTCAAACTTGCGAGCGAAGCGAGCTGCGCGCGAAGCGCGCCATGAGAATGTGCCCGCGAAGCGGGCAGATTTTTTTTTTTTATTGAAAATTATTTTTTGTAAAGACAATTTAACTATTCCATTTCTGGTTAAAAATGTATCTTTTTGGTTTAAAAAATTAACTATTTGGTTAAAAATTCGTATTTTTGGTAGAATATTCAACTATTTGGTTAAGGGTTGATTTATTTGGTTCAGAATTCGTATTTTCGGTAGAAAATTGATGTATTTTGTGAAAAATTCGTTCTTATGGTAGAAAATAAATTTTTTGTTCGAAAGTACAACTGTTTTTTTGAAAATTAAGATTTTTAAGTTGAGGATTCAGATATTTTGTTGAAAATTAATTTTCCTTTGGTTAAAAATTAACTTTTTTTACTGAAAATTTAAAAATTTGGTTGAAAATTCAACTGTTTGGTTGAAAATTAATTTTATATTAAAAATTGAACTTTTTTGTACAAAACTTGTCTTTTTGGCTGAAAAATTCAACAATTTGGTACATAATTCAACTATTTGGTAGAAAATTCTTTTTTATTTATTGAAAATTATTTTTTGTAATGAAAATTTTACTATTCTATTTTTGATTAAAAGTGTATCCTTTTTGGTAGGATATTCGACTATGGTTAAAAGTTTATGTATTTTGTTCAGAATTCGTTTTCTTGGTAGAAAATGTTATGCATTTTGTTAAAAATTCGTACTTTTGGTAAAAAATCAATTTTTTGTTTGAAAATGCAACTGTTCTGTTGAAAATTAATTTTTTTTCAACTGAAAATTTAACAATTTGGTAGAAAATTCAACTGTTTTGTAGAAAATTATTTTTTTTTTTCAGTGAAAATTATTTTTTGTAAAGACAATTTAACTATTCCATTTTTGGTTAAAAATGTATCTTTTTGGTTTAAAAAATCAACTATTTGGTTAAAAATTCGTATTCTTGGTAGAATATTCTACTATTTGGTTCAAAGTTGATTTATTTTGTTCAGAATTCGTATTTTTGGTAGAAAATTGATGTATTTTATTAAAAACTCGTTCTCATGGTACAAAATCAATTTTTTGTTTGAAAATACAACTGGTTTTTTGAAAATTAAGATGTTTAAGTTGAGGATTCAGATATTTTGTTGAAAATTAATTTTCTTTTGGTTAAAAATTAATTTTTTAACTGAAAATTTAACAATTTGGCTGAAAAATTCAACAATTTGGTACATAATTCAACTATTTGGTAGAAAATTCTTTTTTTTTATTGAAAATTATTTTTTGAAATGAAAATTTTACTATTCTATTTTTGATTAAAAATGTATCTTTTTTGGTTTAAAAATTCAACTATATGTACTTGGTTAAAAAATCGTATTTTTTGGTAGGATATTCGACTATGGTTAAAAGTTTATGTATTTTGTACAGAATTCGTTTTCTTGGTAGAAAATTGATGTATTTTGTTAAAAATTCGTTCTTTTGGTAAAAAATCAATTTTTGTTTGAAAATGCAACTGTTCTGTTGAAAATAAAGATGTTTAAGTTAAGGATTCAAGTATTTTGTTGAAAATTGGTTTTTGGTTAAAATTTTAACTATTATATTTTTTGTTGAAAATTCATTTTTTTAAACTGAAAATTCAACAATTTGGTTTAAAATTCAACTATATGGGTAAAAATTCGTATTTTGTTGTAGAATATTCAACTATTTGGTCAAAAAGTGATTTGAAACTTTGGAACGGTGTCTAAGTTTCATGAAGAGATTATTAAAGTATACTCGAAGCAATTATTACCAAAAAGAAAAAAGACTGAAATTAGTGAAAAAGGAAAGTTTTTACTGATATAAAGTTTTTATTTTTTTTGAATTCTTATTAAATATATACTGCTCCATAGGCATATATTTTTTCATAAAAATGAATTCGTTTAAAATGTGCAATCGGTTTTGATTTTAATATTATAGTTCAGATAGAAAATTTGCACTTATTATTAAAAAGGTTATAGCTGCATGTATATTTTTATGCAAGCTAAAAAATAGCCAAACTCTGAATTTCTTTATGAAAATTGTTTAAATAATTAATCATCATTGTAAATTTGCAAAGTATCGTAGGAACAAGTTATTGGAAATATATTCTTTGTTGATTCCGTAAACAAATTGAGCATATTCGTTGACAAATAAACAAACTCTTAATTTGTTTATGAAAATTGTTTAAATAATTAATGAATTTTGGAAATTTGCAAAGCATCATAGAAAAAAGTCATCAGCAAGATATTCTTAGGTAATTATTTAAAAAAATTGAGCCTATATGTTGAAAAATAGCCAAGCTCTGAATTGTTTTATGAAAATTGTTTAAATTTTTAATAATTTTTGTAAATTCACAAAGCAACATAGAAAAGAGTCATCGGAAAGCCATTCTTAGTTGACTCCGTAAAAAATTGTGCCTATTCCTTGAAAAATAGCCAAACTCTGAATATTTGTATGAAAATGATTTAAATAAATAATAATTCTTGGAAATTTTTAAAGCATCATAGAAAAAAGTACTCGGAAGGATATTCTTAGTTAATTCTGTCAAAAATTGAGCCTATTCGAGGAAAAATAGCCAAGCTCAGAATTCGTTTATGAAAATTGTTAAAAAAATTAATAATCATTGTGAAATTGCAAAGTATCGTTGGAAAAACTTATTGGAAATACATTCTTTGTTGATTTCGTAAACAAATTGAGCATATTCATTGAAAAATGTCTAAACTCTTCATTTGTTAATGAAAATTTTTTAAATAATTAATGAATCTGGTAAATTTGCAACGAATCATAGAAAAAAGTAGTCGGAAAGATATTCTTAGTCCATTCGGTAAAAAATTGATCCTATTCGTTGAAAAATAGCCAAGCTCGGAATCGGTTTTATGAAAATATTTTAAATTATTAATAATTCTTTTAAATTCACAAATCAGCATAGAAAAAAGTCATCGGAAAGACATTCTTAGTTGAGTCCATAAAATATTGTACCTATGCTTTGAAAAATAGCCAAAATCTGAATATTTGTATGAAAATTGTTTACATAATTAATAATTATTGTAAATTTGCCAATCATATTAGAAAAGAGTTATTGCAAATACATTCTTTGTTGCTTCCTTAAAGAACAAATTGAGCCTATTCGTAAAAAAATGGCCAAACTATTTATTTATGAAAATTATTTAAATAATTAATAATTCTTGGAAATTTGCAAAGCATCATAGAAAAAGTCTTCGGAAGGATATTCTTAATTAATTCTGCAAAAAAATTGAGCCCATTCGTTGAAAAATAGCCACAATCAGAATTTGTTTATGAAAATTGTTTAAGTAATTAATAATTATTGTAAGTAGTGAGTGAAACTTAAGTAATAAGTGAAACTTAAGGCGCTTCGTCAGGCTTGATTTTTAGCCCATGTAT
>CAKNYM010052570.1:188365-203076 GCA_932195095.1 Andricus curvator
ATACATGGGCTAAAAATCAAGCCTGACGAAGCGCCTTAAGTTTCACTATTATTGGGTTCGTCACGATTAGTGGGACATTTACCTTAATTCTGTAAACAAAATTCTACCTATTTCCTAGAAAAATAACCAAACTCTGAATATTTTCATGAAAATTGTTTAAATAATTATTAATTATTGAAAATTTTCCAAGTATCGTAGAAAAAAGTTATTGGAAATACATCCTTTGTTGATTTCGTAAACAATTTGAACATATTCGTTGAAAAATGGCCAAACTCTTAATTTGTTTATAAAAATTGTTTAAACAATTAATAAATCTTGAAAATTTGCAAAGCAACATAGAAAAAAGTCATCGGAAAGATATTCTTAGTTGATTCTGTAAAAAAATGGAGCCTATTCCTTAAGAAATAGCCAAAGTCAGAATTTTTTAATGAAAATTGCTTAAGTAATAATAATTATTGTAAAGCAAAGTATGGTAGATAAAAGTTATTGGAAATATATTCTTTGTTGATTCCGTAAACAAATTGAGCATATTCGTTGAAAAATGACAAAACTCTTAATTTGTTTATGAAAATCGTTTAAATAATTAATGAATCTTGGAAATTTGCAAAGAATCGTAGAAAAAAGTCATCGGAAAGATATTCGTAGTTAATTCTGTAAAAAAATTGAGTCTATTCGTTGAAAAATGGCCAAAATCTTAATTTGTTTATGAAAATTGTTTAAATAATTAATGAATCTTGGAAATTTGCAAAGAATCATAGAAAAATGATTAAAAAATGGCCAAACTCAGAATTTCTTGATGAAAATTGTTTAAGTAATTAATAATTATTGTAAATCTGTAAAGTTGCGTAAGAAATAGTTATCGGAAATACATTCTTTGTTGATTTCCTAAGGAAATTAAGCATATTTGTTGAAAAATGGCCAAATTCTTAATTTGTTTACGAAAATTGTTTAAATAATTAATAATTCTTCGAAATTTGCAAGGTATCATAGAAAAAAAGTCATCGTAAAAATATTCTTAGGTAATTCTATAAATAACTGAGCTTATTCGTTGAAAAATAGCCAAGCTGTGAATTGGTTTATGAAAATTGTTTAAATAATTAATAATTCTTGTAAATTTACAAAGCATCATAGAAAAAAGTCTTCGGAAAGACAAGCATTCTTATTATAATTGACACCGTAAACAAATTGTGCCTCTTTCTTGAAAAATGGCCAAACTCTTTATTCGTTTATGAAAATTATTTAAATAATTAATAATTCTTTGAAATTTGTAAAACGTCATAGAAAAAAGTCATCAGAAAGATATTCTTAGTTAATTATGTGAACAAAATTGAGCCTATTCGTTGAAAAATGGCCAAATTCTTAATTTGTTTATGAAAATTGTTTAAACAATTAATAAATCTTGAAAATTTGCACAGCAACATAGAAAAAAGTCATCGTAAAGATATTCTCAGTTAATTCTGTAAAAAAATTGAGCGTGTTCGAAATAAAAAATAATAAGAACTAGAGACGTAGAAGACAAGGTAAATTCCTGTAAAAAAAACCATGTAACTTACTTCGAGAATTGGACGTTCCCAACCCTGCTCGAACACATACAGAACTCACACTGCTCGCGAATTCGGAAAACTTCGGCATCTCTCGGATCCGCTCGACGGCGACAACGAAACGCGCGGATTGTTAAACGGGGGAAATAAAGAGTCATAGAAGCATGTATGGTGGATAAAAATCTGAGTGTACGACGCTCAGTGAAAGAAGTGGAAAGAAGTTTGCGGGTCGGTAGTCTCACCGGCATTGACTTGAGAAAATAACCTTGGACTTGAGGCCACCGCTTTGTCTCTCGAAAAATTGACCCCTTTAGAGTTTTTTTACGACTGATTTCACTCGATCTCAAGGTCATTATATATGAGATTTTAAAAGGAGGGTGCAACCCTTATTTTAAAGTCTATATAGGGTGCTTGAGAGGAGATGTTACGATAGGGAGAATTACATTCAAAACCTTTAACACGCCCCTACTGCTAACAAGGCGCAGGCAAACTCGTCATGTTTTTATTAATTCAGGGCCACTGTCTACGCTTCTTTTTTTCTTTCACAACTGACTTTTTTACTTTTACATGAAAGCGTTCAATGAAAAATTGGCATTAAAATTGTTAAACTCCGATTGGAATACAAAAATGTTTTACGAGTAAAAATAATCTTTTTATCGTATTAATTAATTTTATAATTGAATTAAATATTTGGTTGTTGGTGGGGACAATAAATTTTCTAAATTATTCATTTTATTAATTATTGATTTTATTAATTATTTAACAAATTCAGATTTTATCGCATTCGAGAGTAATTAACACGTATATAATAAACTTTTTGTATAATTTTGATTCAGAATCTGTCTGTGTGTAGTCCCGAGAATTTTCTTTAAAAAAACTGGTTTCAAAATCAAAATATTTACGTAAAGGTATAGTTTTAGGTATACGCATTTCTCATTTGAATTTCGCGCTATTTATGAAGGTTGCCCTAACCTCAAACTTTTTAAATAAAGAGGGAACAGAGGGAATAGCAATTTAATTGAGAGCTGAAAAGTCTTTATAATAAATTATTAATAATCATCATGATTAAACTAAGCAATGAGCTAACTGGATAAGTTGTTTTGACACAAGTAATTATATTTTACAATGTTAGTGTTGATAAGTTTGAGAACACGTAAATTGACATATGTACGTAGATGACACACAACTCATGCAAGAATGTATAAGAAATAAAATGTACAGTGTTTTACTTACACCATTGCAAGTTACAGTGTTCTCATTCTCTCTGCTCAGTCTCTTTTTGCAGTCTCGATTGAGTTGGTCAAAGTTCAGTTCGTTGGGTTAATTTAGAATCTCCAAATCTACTGTTATTGACTAATTATCAATAAATTAAATGGAATTTCACAAATTTTGAATTCTGCTACTTTGTCGCATTTTTGAGATAAAAGTTGAAAGATTATTTTTCTGTGTGTGGAACCAAAAATCAAATTTGGAAGCCGTTAAACTCTTGTACCTGATTCTGGATACAAAAATTTCGGTAAGCAAATATTTTTTGCCAAATTAATTATAAGGTACTCGGATTAATTTATCATCGCTTATTATCAAACTACATTTCTATACTAATAATGATATTGATGTACTGAAACAACAGTTATCAATATTTTGGCAATTGAAGAAATACATTATAATTATCTTATCGTAATAGGAAAAAGAATATATGAAATATATTTCAACATTTCTTTCAATGTTTTGATTATACAAAAGTGAATTGACTAAAGTTATCATTTTTACTCGCTGCAAATAATATTTAGCACTAAAAAGTAGTCAATTATCAGAGGTTTTTTCGGTTCAAAAGTAGCCCAGTGGGACAAAGATTGGCACAGAGGTTGCATATGTTATTACGAAACAAAATTTTTAAACAATTACAAATTGAGAGCAATTAAAATTTAATGTAATAAAATCATATTTATTGAATATTTTCTAATAATAGAAAATCTTGAAGATTCGGGAACAAAGTTCACATAGACTACGAGAAACAATTTTTCTTTCCACATTTGTGTACATGCCCTGGTGGAAAAAAATTTTGCAAGAAAGTACAACATTTCTACAACTCTAATTTTTTGTTGAAACATGTAATTTCTTGTAAAAATCGTAATAAATTTAACAATAAATTCCAATTACATACAAATACTACCAATAGATAATTTTGTCTTGTATTTTCTTGTAGAAAAGTACAAAAATTAACAATAAATTATAAGTTTCTACAATTCAAAAATTTGTATAACTTTTTATCAATATTTTTTTTACTTTGTTATAAAAATCTACAAGGTATTACAGAAAACTACAGCATTTTACATTTTTTAAATTTGATTGTTTAGCGTCATGAAAACACTTTTAATTTTACGTAAAGTATTGTAGAAAAGTTCAAATCTTTACAACAAAAAAAACAAGATTTGCAAATTTGTATATCTGCTCTGGTGGAAAAAAATTTTGCAAGAAAGTACAACATTTCTACAACTGTAATTTATTTGTTAAAACATGTACTTTTTGTAAAAAATGTACCAAATTTAACAATAAAATCCAATTACATGCAAATAAATAATTTTTTCTTGTATTTTCTTGTAGAATAGTAAAAACATTAACAATAAAGTATAAGTTTCTACAATTCAAAAATTTGTATAAGTTTTTATCAATATATTTTTTTTACTTTGTTGTAAAAATCCACAAGGTATTACAGAAAACTACTATTTTACATTTTTTTTAAATTTGGCTGACGTCATAAAAACACTTTTAATTTTACGTAAATTATTATAGAAAATTTCAGATCTTTACAAAAAAATACAAGATTTCCAAATTTGTATACCTGACCTGTTGGAAAAATTTTTGCAAGGAAGTACGACATTTCTACAACTGTGATTTTTTGTGAAAACATGTACTTTTTTGTAAAAAATGTACAAAATTTAGCAATAAATTCCAATTACATACAAATGGATAATTTTTTCTTGTATTTTCTTGTAGAAAAGAAAAAGAATTAACAATAAAGTATAAGTTTCTACAATTCAAAAATTTGTATAACTTTTTATCAATACTTTTTTTACTTTGTTGTAAAAATCTAGAAAGTATTGCAAAAAACTACAGGATTTTACATTTTTTAAATTTGGCTGACGTCATAAAAACACTTTTATTTTTATGTAAATTAATGTAGAAAATTACAAATCTTACAACAAAATACAAGATTTTACTAAAGTTGAAATATTGGAAAACTGTACTTCAAATTATTTTGTAAATACTGGTTGTAGTTTATTGTAGAAATTACCGGATTTAAAGAAAAAATACTCATTTTTACAAGCAATACTTTTAGAATCCGCATCAAAGTTTCGACTTGTACTTTACTGTCAATTTTTTCTAATATTTAAGTTTCTACAAGAAACCACAATTCAAAAAAAATATTACACTTTTACCGAAAACTTTTGTTATTATAATAAATCACAGCTTTTTAAGGAACTTTAAAGATTTTAAGAAAATAAAAAAATTTTCTCAAGATTGCTGGAAAATTTTTTAATGATTTTTTATTTTGAAAAAGTAATGTTCAGAGAATATTTAAAAAGATTTAAAAAAACATAGCTTCATTAATAAATAACAATTGAACAGTTAATAATTTGGAAAAAATTCGAGGAAGTTCAAGATACTAGAACATTGTGCGCGCTGATTGAAAATTAGATTTTTATTGAAAATGAATTTCTGTAACTAAAAATTTGACTATTTTTTTTGTTCGAAGTTGATATTTTTCGATATACATGTATTTATAATTTAAATATTCAATATAATTTTCGTATTTTAAGTTTTTAAAAATAAATATTTTCGTTACAATTTAATTATGAAGCGAAGTTTATTTTCAATCAATCAAAAAATTTTCTTCTAGGTTGAAAATTCATTTGTTTGGTAGAAAATTGAACTATTTTGTTGAGAATTCATCTATTTTGTTGAAAGCTTGTCTTTTTTTGGTACAAAATTCATCTTTTGAATTGAAAATTCAAATTAGGTTGAAAATGAAACTATTGGTTAAATTTTTTGTTTGTTGAAGATTCATTATTTAAGTAAAAAATTAATTTCTTTATGTAAAAATGTAACTATTTTGTTGAAAATTCGTTTCTTTTTGTTGAAAATTAAATTATTTTAGGAAAAAATTCCCTTTTTCTTGGTTGAAAATTAATTATTTTAACTGTAAATGTAATTCTTCCGTATTGTGTTCCAAATTTATCTTTTGGAGTATGTTTTGGTTTTCAAAAATAATTAAAGTTAATTTTGCTCATGTAAAATACAAATTTTAATTCTGCTGAATATGTCTGGCTTTAGTTAAATAATGCAATTTTAATTATGTGTGTGAGTTTAGCAACATTCTTTCCTTCGAGTTTTTCAAATTAGCCAATCACTATTGAGAAAAAGCGACAACACTGCTTTCGAGATTTTCGTGCCACACCTATTTTTTAGAGAAGGATGTTTAGAAGTTTTTAAAAGATTCCAAAATAATTTAAAACTTGAAAAGATTTGAGAACAGTTAAAACAAAATGTAGATTTTTGAAGATTTCGAACAGAAAATTTAGCAGCCTTTTAAAACCAAAAATGATTTTTTTGTTGAAAATTAATTTAAAAAGAATATTTAAAAAGATTTCCAAAAGTTTTAAAAAAGAATCTGAAAGAATTTAAGACAATTTTTTTAATTTCATTGGTTGGGGATTGAACTATTTTGTTGAAAACTCGTATTTTTTGGTTAAATACAACTGTTTTTGATTCAAAGTAAAAATCTTTTTTGGTTGAAATATCATATATTATCTCTTTGGGTAATTTAAAAAAAACAAACTTTTTTAACAGAAAATTGAACTATTCCAGTTGAAGATTCATTATTTTATGTTATTTAAAAATTTATCTCTTTGGTTGAAAGTTGAACTATTGTGTTGAAAATTGGTTTTTTTAAATTGAAAATTCAACTACTTGTGTGATAGTTGGACTAATTTGTTAAACATTTATTTTTTTGGTAAAAGGTTCATCTCTTTGGTTCAAAATGTAACTCCTTTGTTGAAAATTAATTTTTTTTGGTTTAAAATGATTTTTTGAAACTGAAAATGTAACTTTTCCATTTCTTGTTGAAAATTTATGTTCTTTAGTTCAAAATTTGTATTTGTTGGTAGAAAATTCAACTGTTTTACAGAAAATTCATATTTTGGCTTGAAAGTTCAACAATTTGAATGCATTTTTTTCCTTTCTTATCTGAAAAATGTTTATTTATTGAAAATTCAGCATTTTAGTTGCAAATTCATCTCTTTGGTTAAAAATTCAACTATTTTATTGAAAGTACGTGTTTTTTTTTGGTTAAAAACTATTTTTTTTACTGAAAATTCAACTTTTCTATTTTTGGTTGAAAATTCATCTTTTTTAGTTGAAAATAATTTTCACCAGTTCACCTTTTATTTGAAAATTCATCTTTTTATGTTGGAAATTCAAGTATTTGGTTAAAAAATCGTTCTTTTGGATTGAAAATTCATCTTTTATGGTAGGAAAGTAATCTTTTTTTGGTTGAAATAAGTAAAAAAAATGTGTCATTTTTTAATTTTAACCAGAAATTGTTTAATTCCATTTATAAAAGATTCTATGTTAATAATGTTACAAGATTAAAATTCTGGCCTTTGAATATAATGGTCAGGGAAAAATCAGAATTTTCGGCCACCCTGTTTCTACATTTTCACATTAAATTATCTTAAATGTTTCTGTCTTAATAAATGATAATAAAATGTAATAAGTCGTTAATCTAACATTTTTTAACATCTACTATCAAATCGCTTAACCGCTGAATTTTAAAGATAATTTAAAATTTTAAAACCCTTCACTAAAGTTCTTAGCATTTTTTTAGTTAAGTTTAACCTTTGCCAAATCTGTAAAAGTCTACTAGCAAATATGTAGGTGATTTCTATAAAAAGCGCATAATTTTTCCTTGTAAATTAGCCCTAGAAACTTGAAAAATATTAAATAAGTTCGAAGATATTCGTAATTAAAAATTTTAAAGATATGACACCAATTTGAAAATTTTTAAAAATATCAAGGTATCCAAACATTCTGTCGGGAGTGTCAGAACTTCAATTTATTTATTTCTGAATGAGGAGACTCTTTTTATTTATATTTATTTATCTTTTGCACTAAACTCATGTAAAATGAAACCTCGTATCTCGTTAAAAATTGAATCAAAGCCTGAACTAAAGTCATAAAAAATTGCTATTTCAGACTCGAATTTCAAAGGACTTTCCACTTGAACCAGGAACCTACAATCTCAAATATGTCGAGGGTCTACAGACTGTGCTCCCAAGTTTCAAAAAGGACCTACAGCACAACAACTTTTCCGAAAATAACAACTCACTACACGGTTGTTCCAAGAGAAAACGATCCACGATGGAAGGAAGCCAACATGGAGAGATACGTCGACGAGACCGATATTCTCATCGTCGGAGGTGGACCAGCAGGAATGTCTGCAGCAATTCAGGCTCGGAAATTGGCTGAAAAACACGGCAAAGAATTGCGAGTGACCCTCGTCGAGAAGTCTGCAACAATCGGAGGACATATCCTCAGCGGTGCTTGTATCGATCCAATTGCTTTAAACGAACTTATTCCAGACTGGAAGGATCTAGGAGCGCCTTTAAAAACGCCCGTCACCCAGGATAAGTTCGCTTATCTTACAAAAGGCGGACGAATTCCTATCCCTGTACTTAAAGGAATGCCGATGTACAACCACGGAAATTATGTAGTTCGTTTAGGCCACGTTGTTACCTGGCTTGGCGAACAGGCGGAAGCAGCAGGAGTTGAAATGTATCCAGGGTACGCAGCAGCTGAGATTCTCTACCACGAGGATGGTTCAGTAAAAGGGATTGCTACCAACGATGTCGGAATTGCCAAGGATGGTTCTCCAAAAGAAACTTTCGAACGCGGAATGGAACTTCATGCTAAATGTACCATTTTTGCTGAAGGCTGTCACGGACACTTAGCCAAACAGCTAATGAAGACCTTCAATCTCAGGGAGAATTGCGAACCCCAATCCTACGGAATTGGACTGAAAGAAGTTTGGGAAATCGATCCATCCAAACATTCTCCTGGATTAATTGAACATACCGTTGGCTGGCCACTGGATAAAAACACATACGGAGGTTCATTCTTATATCATTTGAACGAGGATACTCCATTGATTGCAATAGGATTTGTGGTGGGATTGGATTATCAAAATCCTTACTTGAGTCCTTTCAAAGAATTCCAGAGATTCAAGGAGCATCCATCGGTTAGACCGACTCTCGAAGGTGGAAAGAGGATTGCTTATGGTGCAAGAGCTCTCGTGGAAGGCGGCTTCCAATCAATTCCAAAATTGCAATTCCCAGGTGGTTGTTTGGTAGGATGCACGGCTGGATTTCTAAACGTTCCAAAAATCAAGGGCACTCATAACGCTATGAAAAGTGGCATGTTGGCCGCGGAAAGCGTTATTGATGCTATCATTAAATCCGAGACGGAAACTTCGTCTACAAAAGGACTTGTTCCTGAATCTTATACTGATAAGATTAAAAATAGCTGGATTTACAAGGAACTTAAAGCTGTAAGGAACTTCAGACCAAGCTTCCATTCACCTCTTGGACTTTATGGAGGAGTTATGTACTCTGGAATATCCATGCTCCTAGGCGGTAGGGAACCCTGGACGTTGTCTCATGGAGGTCCGGATCACGCAAAGTTGAAACCTGCGAAGGATTGCACTCCTATCGAATATCCGAAACCAGATAATGTTGTCACATTTGATCTCTTGTCATCTGTTGCTCTCACTGGAACGAATCATGAAGCTGATCAACCTCCGCATCTCACTCTTATGGATGACACTGTACCTGTGAAAAAAAATTTGGAGATCTACGATGGACCCGAAGCTCGATTTTGTCCAGCTGGGGTTTATGAATTTGTCCCTCTTGATGATGGTTCGGGTCAGAGGTTGCAGATTAATGCACAAAACTGCATTCATTGCAAGACTTGTGATATCAAAGATCCGAGTCAAAACATCAACTGGGTTGTTCCCGAAGGAGGCGGCGGTCCAGCTTACAACGGAATGTAAAGCTATTTCTATGAAGAAAATTTGGTGCCTTTCTTTGAAGGAAGAATTTAAATATGTTGATTGATTAAATCTTAATTGCTGTTGCGAGAATTCGTAGCATTATGTGATAAACTTAATTTTTGTGATGGATTGAGTTTTTGTGATCGATTTAATTTTGTCTCAAAGTATAGATAAATTTAAATCTCTTCAACTTTACAATCGCAATTAAGATTTAAGTATAAAAATAATGAGAGTTAGTGCTTGTTTGTTGGGAGTAATCGCGATAAATGAGATAAGAGACTCTAAAAAAAGTGCAGCATAGGATTTTAGGATTTTGCAAAAATCTGTCAGTGAACGAAGGAATTTATATAATAATAGAAAAACTTTATAGTTTTATTTATAAATTATTATACATAATTAGCAAATGGTTTAGCAAATGCTAAGTCACACGAAAATACTTGAAATGAAGTAACTTCTTGTTTATGCATTTTTCAGTGTAAAAATGCTTTTTTTGTTAGTTCTTATGTACATATCCATATTGATCACAAACAACATAATATTTTGTAATAACTTTTTTTATACATATTTTTATAAAGTTGTTGTAACTATTATGTAATAGATTGTTTTGTAAATACAAATTATGTAAATATAATGGAATTTTTCCATGTTTGACAAAAAAATTGTTTTTGTACTCAGACAATGAAATTAATTAATTAAACTATACAAAACAATTTTAATTTTCATCAGTGATAACAAAATGATTTGTGAAAACAAATTTAAAATTATTTTGCTTAAACTTTTTATTTTTGCCATTTTTCGAAAGACTGACATATTTTTAGGCAGGGGAAAACATCCTACAGTAGATAATTATTAATTTTAAATACTAATTTATGTACAAAAATTATGTAATTTAGTTAATAATTCAGACACTATACGTGTTACTAACTTAAAATTAAAATTTATTATTTTAGATATATTTGTGCTTTTAATTAATGATTATCCACTGTAAAGTGGCCTCCCCTACTACTTTGTTTTCTACGAATACTCTCAAATGTTTAAACAAATTAAAATTGTTAAAAAAATTAATATTATTTTACTGATTTTATGTGTTTTTTATCGGTAGAGAGGACAAAATCCGTTTTTTTTTTCAATTGTTTCAACGGCCCTCAAAATAAAAAAATAAGATAACGCATTTTCTCCTCTCTACCAATAAAAAAATACATAAAATTAGTAGAGTAAAAAAATTTGGAAACAATTTCAGTTTGTTTAAATATTTAAGAGTATTCTTAGAAAACAAAGTAGTACCTAAACATATTCTAATCTTTCGAAAATTGGCAAAAATATAATATTTAAACAAAATAAAAATGTTTGAAAAATTTAAAATTATTTAAACATTTACGAATATTCTTAGAAAACAAATGAGTACTTAAAAAAAATAAAATCTGTCGAAAATTTGGTGAGATAAAATGTTTCTCTTGCTTTTTTTAGGTAAACTGTATACTTGAACAAACACGTATTATTTAAATAATTTGTAAAATTAATAAAACAGATTATTTTATTATTATAATTGATTAAAGAACTCATAAAGTCTAAAAAATACGTTCATTTCGCGACTTACCTCAAAAAACAAATGTTTAAACAAATTTAAATGATCTAAAAAATTGTAAATTAGTGAAAAAATGATTGCGTATTCTTTCATTACCGATTGATGAGTATTCATGGAAAAAAACTTTTATTTTGGAAAATTCGAATAAAAATTTAGAAACTTTTGATTAATTTTGTATGATTTGAGATTGCATTTTTTAAAAAGATTTCCACGAAAATTTTAAATGGGTTATGTTTTTAAAAAATTAATTTGAGGTTTTGAAGATTTCAAAATGTGTCAACAAAAAAAAACCCGGAAGATTTTAAGAATTTTTTTTTAATTTTTCAGGATTAAGAAAATATTTAGGAAAACTAAATTTTGAAGGGTTTTAAGAGAATAAAACAATCTGAAGATTCATGGGAAAATTTCAAATGATTGTTTATTTTGAAAAATAATTCTTAAGAGGAAATTGGAAAAGATTTCAAAACATTTTAAATGATTTCCTAATATTCCGAAACAAAGTGTAGAAGATTTAAAAACAAAATCATTAAATTCTTTAAGATTTCAAAATTTTATAAATAATTCAAATAAGTTTCAGTGATATTTAGAAATTTCATGTGGAGATTTAAAAATAATTATAAATTTCAGAGTTTAAAAAAATGTTAAGCAAGGTGTAGATTTTTGAAACATTCGGAAAAAAGTTTAGAAGCTTTTTAAGAACGCTGAAAGGTTTCCAGAGAATCAAAAAATGTTTTTAAGATTCGTGGGAAAATTTTTAATGAATTATAAAAGAAAACTACAACAGTTTTCAAAGGATTTAAAATTATTCATAACATTCTGAAAAGGAATGTAAGAGATTTTAAAGTCAAATTTTGCAAGATTACAAAATTTTAGAAAAAATTCGAGTAAGTTTAAGAGGGATTTGGAAGATTTAAAACCATTCAAAGATAATTAAAAACTTGTCAAAATTTCCAAAAAGTAAAAAAATGTAGACTTGGGGAAAAAGAACCTTTTTGAAGAATTTTTTAATGTTTCAACCCACCTTTTTTTTTTAGATTCCTAGATCTTTTTTAAATGATTTTTTTATTAAAAAAAAATAATTTTAAGCGAATGTCTAAAAAGATTTCAAACAATTTTCAAAGAAGAATCTGAAAAATTTGAAGGCAATTTCGTTAAATTTGAAGAATTTTTTGTAAGTTTTCGGAAAAATTCGAATAATTTTAAAAGATATTTAGAAGGTTTAGAAGTTCTGAAAAGATTCAAAAAGGAAGTTTCTTAAGATTCATGAGAAAATAAGAAAATGATTTTGTATTTTAAAAAATGAATTTGAAGAGAAAATTTAAAAAGATTTTAAAACATTTCAAATGATTTCCTAAAATTTCGAAGAAGAATGTAGAAGATTTTAAAGCAAAATGTTTCAATTTGGCAAGATACAAAAATTAAGAAAAAAATCTGAGTAAATTCAAGAGATATTTAGAAGATTTGAAAAGATTCAAAAATCATTTTAAACCTGATTTTTTTTTCAATTTAAACAAAATGAAGATTCTTAAAGATTTAAAAAAAAACGTTAGAAAAGTTTTAAAGAATTTTGAATGGTTTCAAGAGAATAAAAAAATGTGGAAGATTTTCAGGCAATTTTCGTAAATTTTGTATGATTTTTTAAAATTGTAAGAAAAATCTGAGTCAGTTTAAAAGAATTTAAGAGGTTTTGAAGAAATTAAAAATATTTTAAAACTTTGAAAGATTTCCGAAAATTTATAAAATATTTCTTAATTTCTCTGATCTTTCAAGCTGACTGGAATTTTTCCTGATATATTTGGTGAAATCATGTGAAATATAAAATGTTCTAGATTCTTTTTCGACACATGTGAAATCTGCCAAAAGCTTTTTGAATTTTCTCAAGAATCTTAGGAAAATTATATTTTTTCATATTTATTCGAAAGTTTTGTTCACTTTGAAGCAAAGTAGTATTTTTTCTACATGAATTACCTAATAAAAATGAAGTATGTTAACAATTTTTAATTTATACAATGTTGAAACTTTTGCTCGTTTTAAATTGTGGCGCTCTCGGCCCTCTTGCCGAAAAACTTGGAACTATTAAATATCGTCTGCTACAGTTTCGTGTGTTTCGTAAACGCGAGGTTCTGTCTTGATTTTTGAAAAGTATGCTTAGTAGTCTATTCATTTCGCATAAAAACGTGTACATTTTGGATTATTTTACCGAGGAACTTCAATGCAAAACAGGGAGGTGCTCCCTGGTGTATTTTTTCGAATCGAAACAAGTGAAATTTGATGTTTACTGTGACATAACCTCATATTTTTGAACATGGTAAGTTTTATATTTATGTATCTTTTAAAGACTTCTCTTTTTGCCTCTTGTGTGCCCTTATTATTGAAATATATTAAATACGGGTCTATTTATTATCCCCTTTTCCTAAATAAACACATTTCTTAAGAATTCAATTTCAAATTTACAATAAGCGGTGGAATGTCATCAAATGACTGACACGTGCTCGACGCTCGAGGTTTAGAATTTGTAAAACTGAAAACTTAAGTAAACTTTTTAATCGAGTGGCATCTAGTCAGAATCAACAATGAATTTGGTAACTAGGTGATGAAGAAAGCAGTGATCTGGCGGAGTCTTGGAGACACATCACTGCAGCATATAAGAAATTAAAAAGCCAATCCATTACTCCAATTTCGTACATTTCTATCAATCCCACGAAACAAAAACTACAAACTTTGGATCAGTCTTTTTTTATGTGGATGCCACTCATAATTTCTAATTCCTTTACGAAGATACATTATGTTCTCGGACAACCTCGTGAAATTCATGTAACTTCTGTTTTCCAGAATTCGAAGGTATTATGCTCTTCCTTTTCAATCTAAAATAACATTTTATCTTCTTTAATTAAAACAAAAAATTCATAGTTCATGACTCTTTCATGGAAAATATTCACAGTTATTCACTAAAGGTTAGGTTGTTTAATCAAAATTTCTCCTCTTCTTAAATTTAAGAACTGGGTTCATTTTATGGGAAAGAGACATGATAGTTCAGAGGCGGTGGAGCCCCATGGGGCACAGGGGGCAATGCCCCCCCCCAGAAATCGACCAAGGAGGGGCAAATTATTAATTTGCCCCCCTCTGAAATCGAATGATTAAATTCCATCAGTTCTTTTGAATTCTTCCAAAAATCTACCTCAAACCTTTGTGAAATAATTGAATTCTTTGGGAAATCTTTGGAAATCTGTGTAAAATATTAGACATATTGGATAATATTTGTGAAATTATTTAAATATTTGGGGAATCATTGAAGTCTGTGTGAAATATTTTTAATCTATCCGAAATCCTTGCGAATTGTTTAAAATCTTTGTGAAATCTTTGGGAAATCTTTGTGCAGTCTTTGAAATCTATCTGAAATATTTGAAATCTTTGTGAAATCTTTAAACTCGTTGGGAAATCTTTGGAAATTTTTGCGAAATATTCGATAATATTTGTG
>CAKNYM010052570.1:211057-273023 GCA_932195095.1 Andricus curvator
TTCATTTTGATCATCAAGACCAGTTTTCAACTATTGTGTTTTAACAACATTTTTTATTAATTTCATTAATTTGAAGGGATTTCAAAGCGTTTTCAATATTTATGGATAAAGAATTTTCTAAAATTTTTAAGATATCGAACGATTTTACAGGACTTATAAGATTTTAAGATATTTTAAAAGATTCCGCGTTATTTTATTAGATTTCCGAGGATTTCAATGATTTCAGGGGAATTTGTAATATTTTAGTGTATTTTAAAGAATTTATTCACGAGAAGTGAGGTATTTCGTAGGGGTTTAAAGATTTGAAGAGATTTGAAATTCACCCTGAATTCTTATTAATTTATCCTTAATTCTTCGAAATTTTCTTGAATTTTATGAATTCTCTTGAATTCTTCTAAATTTACTCAATTCTACTTAATTCAATGGATTCTTTTGAATTTTTAAAAGTTTTTATTGAATCGATCCTGAGGATCAATTGATAAAATGATCAAAGGATTTGAAATATTTTAATAGTATATTATGTATGCATTTTCAAGATCTTTAAAAATTTTTTAAGGATTTTCAATATTTTAGGTAATTTTAAAAGATTACAAATATATTTTTAATGGATTTCAGTAATTTAATGCATTTCAAAGGATTGAAAATATTTGAAGGTATTAGATTCCCAGGCATTTTCAAGAGCTTTAAAAAGTTGCAAGGGGTTTCAAAAGATATGAAAGGATTTGAAATATTTTAAAACATTCCCAAAACTTTTTATATTTCTTTCAATAGTTTGAAGGGATTTCAAAGAATTTGAAATATTTTAGGTGTTTTAAAAGATTCCGAGGCATTTTAAAAAGATTGAAACAATTTCAAGGAATTTCCGAGGGTTTTAATAATTTTAAGGGATTTAAAAAAATTTGCATGCAGTTTTAAAGAATTTCGGAAGATATGGAAGGATTTTACTGGACCTGTATGGTTATAGGATATTTTAAAATATTCCAAAGGATTTTATAAAATTTCCGAGAATTTCAATGATTTTATTGGGTTTCAAGAGCTCTCAAGGTATTTTAATCAATTTTCCAGGCTTTCTGGAAATATCAAACTTCATAGAACTTCGCGGGATTTTATGATATTTTAATGGATTTCAAAGAATTTATTTACAAGAAGTGAGGGATTTTGTAGGGTTTCAAAGATTTCAAGAGATTTTCAAATATTTTTTGCAATTCATTTGGAATTCGACCTGAATTCTTCTAAATTATATACTGAGGCTTTTTAAATCCTTTTGAATTCTTGCAAATTCACACAATTTTACTCAATTCAGTAAATGTTTCAAAGTTTTTGTTTTATTTATCTTTTTTTTTTATCTTAAAATTCACCTTAAATTCTTAGGCATTTCATCAAATTCTTTTAAATTCTCTTTAATTTTTCTAAACTTATTTCAAACCTACTCAATGCAAATGAATTTTTTCATATTTTGAATTGTTTTCAATTCCCTTTTTTCAATTAAGCTTGATTTTTTTATGAATTTCATCGAATTCTTCTTATTTCCCTTAAATTTTTCTAAATTTTATTGTAGTCAATGGAATTGTTTCAAATTTTCTTTCAATTCATTTGAGTTTAACTTGAATTGTTTTGTAGTCATCAGTGTGTCTTTGGTTAGAAATTAGTAGGGTTTAAAAGATTTGAATTTTTTTTGTAATTCACCTTTAATTTATTTAAATTCTTTGGAATTCTCTTGCATTTTTTTTATTTACTTGAATTCTTGTAAATTCCTCAATACTATTTAATTCAATTGATTTTTTGGAATTTTTAAAAGTTTTTATTTAATTGGTCCTAAATTCTTTTAACCTCATCGTGCATTTTTGTGAATTTCATCGAATTCTTCTCTTTTACCTTAAATTCTTCTAAATTCATTCCAATTTTACGGAAATCAATGGAATTTTTTGCATTAATAAAATTTTTCCGATTCATTTGAATTCTTTGGAATTTAACTTGAATTGTTTTGAAGTATTACGAATTTATCCTGAATTTGTTACCCGTTGAGCACGAAAAAAGTACCCTATGGGCGTGACAAAAAGTACTCTTTGGTCCCTATATTTTATCCCATAGGGACTGTGAGGCCTAAAATTATCCAACCGGCATTGCGGAAAAGCGACAACAATGCTTTCGAGATTTTCGTGACACATCTGTTGTTTAGAAAAATATTTTTAAATTGTGTTTTTCTGCTTAGGTGCTAGATGCTCGACTACGTAAAATCGATCGAGGAAGCTGAAAACAATGAAGATGCTTACCGGAAAGCGGTTGCAGAGATTAGAAAAGAAAAAAAAGAAAATGGCAGCTTTATTAGAAATCACAAAATTAAATGACAAAGACAGAGAAGCCAAGGCACTTGCTATCAAAAAAGCCGTGAGTTTTATTTTTGGTTCAAAATAACGTACAGCCCGCACATATTGACTAATTTCGACGTAAAAAATTTGAAAAAAAAGCTAATAAAATTTTCCGGTGAGTTCTGGAACTTGATTTTTGATTTAGTTTTTCAACTTTTTTATAAATAAACAAATATGACGACAAAAATGTCAATTTTTTTCTATTTGACGTTCCCGGTGCTCGTCAATAATATGAAAATTGTTACAATCGCTTACGTTTCGTAGAGTAATAAACTATAAACAAATTATTTGTTGAAAGTGTTTTCTATAATTTTCAATATTTTTACGTTTTTTAAAGTTATATTGTAGGAAATTGGAATGTAAACAATATTATAATGGAATAAATTTCTTTCAAGAATATTCTGGTTAATATTATAAAGAAATTTAATAAGCAAGTGCATTACTCAGGCAATTGTCGACTGAAAAAATTCATTTTTTTTATGCAAGTTCTTCTAATTAGAAATGTCATGATAATTTCAGCAAAATTCATAATTAGTTGATCAATTTTATGTTGTTCTTTAAAACAAATTGAATAAACAAATGCACTGGAAAAAATAAATTTTTCGTCTACTAATGCCCAAATATGAAATATGAAGTTACGATGGTATTCCCAATTGCAAGGAGTGACATTAAAAAAAAACGAATTTTCCTGTCGACAAATGGCCGAATAATGCATTTTATAATTAAATTTGTTTGATAAAAACATAAAATTAATCAACTTATTATGAATGTTGCTGAAATTATCGTGAAGTTCCTAATTAAAAGGACTGAAATGGAAAAAAACTAGTTTTTCCATCGACGAATGCCAGAATAATGCATTTGTTTATTATATTTTCTTAAAAAATCATAAAATTTATCAACTTATTATGAATGTTACTGAAATTATCATGAAGATCCCAATTAAAAAGACTGGCATTGAGAAAAACGAATTTTTCCGTCTGAAAATGCCAGAATTATGCATTTATTTGTTAGATATATTTAAAAAATCACACAATTCATATTTTTTAGTAGAAACTTAATCTTTTTTGGATAAAAATGCAACTGTTTTGTTGAAAATTAATCTTCTTTGGTTGAGGATTCAACTGTTTTGTTGAAAATTTGTCTTCCTTCGTTGAATTCAACTGTTTTTTATTTAAAATTATCGTCTTTTTGCTTGAAATATTTACTATTACATTATTAGTTGGAAATTAATACATTTGGTTGATAATTAATTTTTGAAACTGAAAATTGAACTATTGTAGTTGAATATTAATCTTTTTAGTTGAAAATTAATCTCTTTGGTTGAAAGTTTAACTATTTTATTGAAAACTGACCTTTTTAAATTGAAAATTCACCTAAGTAGGTACAAGTTGACCTTTTTTGTTGAAAATTATTCTGTTGTTTGAAGTTTGAAAATTTAACTATTTGGTTGATAAACCTTTTTTGTTTGTTAAAAATTCATTTATAAACTGAGAATGTAACTTTTCGATTTTTGGTTGAAAATTTCTCTTTTTTAGTTCAAAATTCCTCCTTTTTGATAGAAAAATAAACTTCTTGGTTTGGAATTTCCCCTTTTTTTGTTAAAAATGCATCTGGTTGAAAATTAACCTTTTGTTGAAAATTCATATTTTTGGGTTGAACATTCAACCGTTTTACAGAAAATGCGTCTTTTGCCTTGAAAGTTCAACAATCTGTATGAATACTCATCATGTTAGTTGAAAATTCATCTCTTTGGTTAATAATTTCACCCTTTTGTTGAGAACTAATCTTTTTTTCTTTACTGAAAATTTATATTTTTTAGTTGAAAATTCAACTATTGGTTTGAAAACTCATGTATTTGGATTAAAATTGGTCTTTTTTGGTAGAAAATTCATCTTTATATGTTGAAAGTTCAACTATTTGGTTCAAAATTCGTCTCTTTTATTTTAAATTTTACCTATATGGTTGTAAATGTAACTGTTTGGTTAAAAATGAATTTTTTTGTTGTACATTCATTTTTCTTGATTAAAAATGAACTGTTTTGTTGAACATTCATCTTTTCGGATTTAAAATTTTACTGTTTTCTAAAATATTCGACTTTTTTGCCTAAAATCTAACTATGAAGTTGAAACCGAAACTATTTTTGGTTGAATATTAATCTTTTTTGTTTGAAAATTCTACTATTTGGTTGAAAATTGAAGTACTTTGTTAAAAAGTAATATTTTTTGTCGGATATTCAACTGTTTTGTTGCAAATGCATCCTTTTGGATTAAAAAATCATTTTTGATGTGTATCAGGATCAGAACTTGAAACTTTTTTATAAAAGCAAATGTAAATTAATTGCAAATTTCGTTTTGTTTTTAGGAAATTAAAGCAAATATGTTGAACAATATAAATAAGAGTAATGGGATGACGAGTAGCCAGAGTCCAAATCGAAAAAGACCTTGCAGTGGGTCTTTAGATAATTCGAGTCCAGAGACTATTAAAGAGAAAGCTGATCCAGAAAATGCTGAAGAGCCAGATCCACTCACAAACAAGAAACCTAGGTATTTAAATTTAATGTTCTCTAATCTTAGTTTACTACAAACTTTTGTTTAGAAAAAAAACTCGGTTCATTTTCCAACATTTTGTTAAAGATTTTACAGAAAATCCTATATGATTTGAAAACGTTGTGAGTTACATATGTTTTACAGAAGTTTCTTTATTAAAGCGAGACAGTAAATTCAATATAAATAACACCATTTTTTCATTTATTTACAATTTTTTTAAATTAGCAGATTATTTTTCATATTAAAAGGAAATTTTATTTTTTAAGTTGAACAGTAAGAAAACTGTAACATTTATGTGAAACTGAGAAAAATTCAAGATCTATAATGTAACATTTTATTTGTTCAAGATAGACGCATACAACAGTATTTCAATTTATATTTAACATGAGAAAAATTAAGTAACTTTATTGTTAATTAACAGTCAAAATGGTATTTTTACAATAAATGAAAAATAACAATTTTTCTATATTTTCATTGCATTATTTACATTTAAATAATAGGTTGAAAATTCATCTATTTTGTTGAAAATTTGGCTTTTTTGGTAAAAAATTCATCTGTTGGGTTGAAAATTAGTTTTTTGGTTTTGTTACAAATAAATTTTTTTAACTGAAAATTTAACTATTCCATGTTTGGTTTAATATTTATCTTCTTCAGTTGAAAATTCAGCTATTTGGTTGGAAATTTCTATCTTTTGTGGTAGAATATTAATCTTTGTGGTGACTAATTCACCTTTTTGGTTGAAAATTAATTTTTTTCGTGGAAAATTTAACTGTTAGGTTGAAATTTCCTTTAGAAATTCAAAATTTGGTTGAAAATGCATGTATTTTGTTAAAAATCAATCTGTTTTGGTAGAAAATTAATATTTTTGATTGAAATTCATTTCTTTGATCGAAAATTAGTTTTTCTATTGAAAATTAATTTTTTTACTTGAAAATTCAACTATTCAATTTTTTGTCGAAAATTACTCTTTTTTGATAGATATTTAATCTTCTTGATTAAAAATTCATCTATTTTATTGAAAATTTGGCTTTTGGGTTGAAAATACAACTATTGGATTAAAAATAATTTTGTTTGGTTGAAGATTCATTTTTTTATTAAAAAAATAATTTCTTTGCTTGAAAATTTAACTATTTTGTTGAAAATTTCCTTTTTTTTTTGGTTGAATATTAATTATTTTTTGTTCAAAGTTCATCTTTTTCTGTAAGTTTTGGTATACAAAAATAATTATCTCCATTTTAAATAATATACTGAAAATGTTGAAAAATGATAATTTTCCACTTGTTGAAAAAATACAACTCTTGATTGACATTTAACACTAAAGTTACTTTTACTCATGTCAAATTAAAAAAAAATTAATTCTGCTGAAAATATCTGGCTTTGGTAAAATGTAAATCTTACATTTTTGTCAGTTTTATTATACACATAAATGTGACATTCGTTTGTTACTGGCCTTCAACTGAAACTGAATTCCAACAATCCTTTCGAGATTTTCGTGACACACCTATTTTTTAGAGAAAGATATGTTTGAAGTACTGAACATTTTTACTCATTAATTTTCAGATTAAGTGGCGAAGAGTACGCCATATTGAAAGAAGAACTGAGAATACGCAGACAAAGATTGAAATACATACCCCGTCTTCGTCTCAAAGAAGTTGGAGAAAATGCTAGTTTAAAAATCGATGGCAACAACAAAGACAGGATTCCAATATTTTTAAGTGATATACAACATCTTTTACTCTATTCGTTGTTAGGCAATCGCTCTCCCTACTTACCATTCAGATGGTGTCTCTTGGAAAAAAATACTAGGGTGAGAAATTAAAAAAAATTTTAAGTTAAAAAAATATAAAATAAGGGATCGTTCATAAATTACGTTTCCAATTTGAGGGGTTCACGCCAAAAAACTACGGCTGGCAACAGGTGGGGGCTGGGGTATTCCAGTGGAAGTAACGTTACGAACTTAGATAACGTTTAGTACGTTTCTCCTGTTTCCAAGAAATTTCCCCTTTTTCTCGATTTTTTGTTTAAATTTTTGTTTTCGTTAAAAAATCTACTATTTGGTTGAAAATGTAACTATTTTGTTGAAAATGCAAGTATTTTATTCAAAAGTCAGCTTTTTTGTTCAAAAATTAAACAACTTGGTTGAAAGTCGAACTATTTTGTTAAAATTTTTTTTTTTTGCTGAAGATTCATCTCTTTGGTGGAAAATTTAACTATTTCGTTGAACATTCATTTGTTTTTTGGATGAAATTTAACTTTAGTTCAACTGAAAATTTAACTATTACATTTTCAGTGGAAAAGTTATCTTTTTTAATTAACAAATTCAACTATTTGGTTAAAATTTATCCCTTTCGTTGAAAAATCATGTATTCTGTTGAAAATTCGTGTTTTTTAGTAGAAAATTAATCTCCTCGGTTAAAAAGTAATCTTTTTCGTTGAAAATTCATCTCTCGTTCAAACTAACTATTTTGTTGAATATTCGTATTTTTTTATTGCGTTCAACTGTTTTTGATCTAAATTAAAATATCATCAATTACACTTTCATTGAGAATTCATCTTCTTTGTTTAAAAATTCAACTACCTGGTTAAAATTTGAACTAGTTTGTTAAAAATCCATTTTTTTGCGAAGATTCATCATTTTAGTGGAAAATTCATCGTTAGAGTGGAAAATTTAACCAGTGTTTTTTATTTGGTTTAAAATTCATGGTTTTTGTTTCGGATTCAACTATTTTCTTGAAAATTCGTCTTCTGTGGCTGAATTCAACTGTTTTTCATTTCAAATTAAAATAGTTTTCTGTTGAAATATCAAGTATTGCAGGCTTCGTTGAGAATTCTTCTTTACGGTTTGCAAATTGAACTGCTTTGTAGAAAATTCGTCTTTTTGGCTTAAAAATTCAACAATTTGGTAGGAAATTAAAGTATATAGTTGAAAAAATTAACTTTTTTTGTTGAACATTCTTATTTTTGGGTTGAAATTTCAATTGCTTTGTAGAAAATACGTATTTTTTGTTTTGTGGAAAATTGATCTATTTTGTTGAAAATTCGTCCTTTTTGGTAGAAAATTAATATTTTTTGAAAATTCTTCTTTTTGGCTGTGGATACAAACTTTTTAGTTAAAAACTCATCTTTTTTGGTTCAATTTAACAGGAAGAAAATTCATTTTTTTGTTTAAAATTAATTTCTTAAACTGAAAATGTAACTATTCCATTTTTTGTTAAAAACTTGTCTTTTTTAGTTGAAAATTCAACTATTTTAGTAGACCATTGAACTATTTTGTTAAAAATAAAACTATTTATTTGAAAAATTAATTACATGGTAGAAAATTAACTTTTTTGTTGAAAATCTATAGTGTCGGGTGCAAAATTAAACATTTTTTGTGTAAAATTGATATATTTTGTTGAAAATTCGTCTTTTTGGGTATAAAATTAATCTTCTTTTTTAAAAATTCATCTTCTTGGCTGCGGATTCAAATATTTTGTTATAAATTCGTCTTTTAGTTCAATTAAACTGATAGAAAATTATTTTTTTGTTGAAAATTAATTTTTTTACTGAAAATGTAACTATTCCATTTTTGTTCGAAAACATATATTTTTTTAATTCAACTATTTTGTAGAAAATTATACTATTTTGGTAAAAAATTAAACTATTTTTTATAGAAAATTCAACTATTTTGATAAAAAATTAAACTATTTGGTTCAAAATTAAACTATTAATTTGAAAAATCAACTACTTGGTTTAAAGTTAAACTACTTTAAAAAAATGCTTTTTTTTTGGTTGAAGATTCACCATTGTAGTTCAAAATTCAACATTTTTGTAGAAAATTCGTCCTTTGGCTTGAAAATTAACCATTGGATAGAAAAGTCATTTTTTCATGATTTATCATTTTAGTTAAAAATTTACCTCCTTGGTTGAAAATTTTAACTATTGTATTGAAAAATCTTTCTTTTTGCTGAGAATCAATTTTTTTAACTATACGTAAATGTAAATATTCTATTTTTGGTTGAAAATTGATCATTTCAATTGAAAATTGATCATTTCTAATTGAAAATTCAACTATTTGGTTCAAAATTCATTATTTTTGGTTAAATTAACCTGTTCTGTTTAAGGATTCAACTTTAAAAAAAAAAATTGTTGTTGAATTAAACTGTTTTTTTTTCAAGTTAAAATCTTTTTCGGTTGAAAAATAAACTTCTTGGTTTAAACTACTTTTAAAAAGAAGAAAATTCATCTTTTTTGGCTTGAGAATTTAACTATACCGATCAAAGTTCAACTATTTTGTTGAAAATTTACTTTTGTTCAACTGAAAATTTAACTATTACATTTTCAGTGGAAACTTTATCTTTTTTAGTTAAAAATTAATCTATTTGGTTAAAATTGATCTTTTTCAGTTGAAAATTCATGTATTCTGTTGAAAATTCGCGTTGTTAGTAGAAAATTAATCTTCTCAGTTAAAAATTAATCTTTTTCGTTGAAAATTCATCTCTCGTTCAAACTTCAACTATTTTGTTGAATAATCTTTTTTTTTTATTGCGTTCCTCTGTTTTTGATTTAAATTAAAATATTTTTGGGTGAAAATATCATCAATTACACTTTTCGTTGAGAATTCATCTTCTTTGTTTGAAAATTCAACTAACTGGTTAAAACTTGAACTACTTTGTTAAAGATCCATTTTTTTGTGAAGATTCATCATTTTAGTTGAAAATTCATCTTTAGAGTGGACAATTTAATCAGTGTTTTTTATATGGTTTAAAATTCATGTTTTTTGTTGCGCATTCAACTATTTTCTTCTAAATTCGTCTCTTTAGCTTGAAATTTCGACTATTTGGTTTTTATGCAACTATTTTGTTAAAAATGAAAACAATGAATATTATGTTTTTGTTGAAAATTAATTTTTTGAACTGAAAATGTAACTATACCATTTTTGGTTAAAAAATTATATTTTTCAGTTGAAAAATAAACTTCTTGGTTTAAACTACTTTTAAAACGCAGAAAATTCGTCTTTTTGGACTGAAAATTCAACAATTTGGTAGAAAATGAACTTTCTTGTGTGACAATTCATATTTTTGGTTCAAAATTCAACTATTTTTTTAATGAAAATTTGACTATTTGGTAGAAAATTCACTTTTTTGTTGAAAAATAATATTTTTTCGTTCACAATTCAACTGTTTTGTAGATAATTCGTCTTTTTTGGCTTGAGATTTAACTATACCGATAAAAGTTCAACTATTTTGTTGAAAATTCGTCTCTTTAACTTGAAATTTCAACAATTTGGTTTTTTATCCAACTATTTTCTTCAAAATGAAAACAATACATTCATACATGAAATAAGAAATATTAAATCTTTCGTTGACGAATTTGGCAATTCATCTTTTTTTGTTTGAAAACTGAACTATACTTGGTTAAAAATTCCACTATTTTGTTAAAAATTTAATTATTTTGTTGAAAATTCAACTATTTTTTTTTAATGTCTCTGTGGTTGAAAATTCTATTCACTATAGAACAACTCATTATTAACTCGAAAAAACGCAGAATAAACGTGAAATATACCAAATATCCCAAAATTGGTAACGTAGTTTATGGATGATCCCTAAGTTGGAATGTATTTGATTTTATTATTTTGTCTTGTTTGTTTGATTTAGTTATCACACACGGTGGTCCTTGTCGTGGAAGGTCTTTCTCTTTATCACTTTATGGCATACGAGTCGATGTTTCCACACATAACGTCTAATTTAGAACACCAATTGGAACTCGTCACGCCTGCAGCTTATGGAGGTTCTATCGTTGAAGAACTCGTCGCCGTGCCTCTCACAGGAACACAGAGTCTAAAATTAATTCAACGTAATTAAAGAACTTGAATATTTTCTGATAAAATGTTTTTAAAAAACAGTCAACTCTTGCGTATTTCAAGGCGCACCTATTTCAAGCCTTACCTATTTCAAGTCCCCCATGCTGGCCTATTTCAAATTGCGCAGTTCCGTCACCTCCCACCACGGTCCCTGTACGGTCTCGCCCGAGTCAATGGCTGACAAATTAAAAAAAGGCCTGAAGAGCGGGAAGCCCTCGTTGGTTTGAATTGCGTATTTTATTATGACGTCATGGAAACGCATACGACTTTTTGGAGAAAATATTCTAAACATAAAAGTCATGTTCCATTCTTTCGTCGATTGGCGACCTTTCAGTGTCACGAAATAAAATAAAATATCAAAAATTTCAGGTTAGTGTATCAGATCGTGTACTCTAACCTCAAATTTCGGACAGTTGATTGTATTTCGTGAAACTGAAAGGTCTTCAACCGATAAAAGGATGAAACAGAATTGCGTAAATGCATTCTACACTTGAAAAATATTACCATTCAGACCTTTAGAACTTACTTTTACGTTTAGAATATTTTCTTCAAAAAGGCGTATGCAGTCCCATGTCAAGAACTATGCTAATATTCCTGACATTTCCACCTATCCTAGCATGACCGTGATTTCGCGAAATATTTGAGTCGTTTTTTGATTCTATTATATTGATTTTTAGTTGGAAAATTGTACTATTTTAAGGAAATGTTATATTCGTCACGTCGTAAGCAAACAAAAACACTTGAAAAACACTGGCATGCATGATGCGCAAATGCGTACACATGCTTACAGCGCGCATCGATACAAGACCAAGGCAGCCAATGAACGTCGCTTGACAAAAATAACCCGACGACTCGCGGTAGAGGTGGAGGGCCCTTCCATCCTTGAAATTCGCAAATGTCTACGTTTCGCGGCCCTTGAAATCCACAAGAGTTCACTGTAATTACGAAATAATTGTTGAAAATGGCATAAATTCTTTATTTTCAGAATTTGGATCTCTTGAGGCAGCAATGCAAAGTACAGGAGACCTAGTTAAATTATTGAAAGCAGTTTTTCCAATGAATCCACCAGTAGGAGCTGATGGGAAAGCTTTGTCGAGAGAAATGATGTCACAATTGCCACCACAGGATACATTTTCTCGAACCCAACTTCTTCTCTCACCTTGGCAACTTGTGGAAGAACAATATCCACTGCCACTTAATGGTGTATTAGCAAATGAGTAAGTGACAAAAGAAGACTCTGTTTCCGAAAGATGTTTTGTCTCAAGGAATTGAGTCGACTTTAGGGGCCGTCCATAAACTACGTTATCACTTTTGGGCTTAGTTTACGGGGTTCCCCCGAAAAGAAACGCAGCCCAAAATCATCTCAAAATCGGGAACATAGGGTGATTTTTCACGAAAATAGAGGAATAATAGGGGAATGATAAAATTCATGTAGATACCGTATTTAATTCAATATGAAATGCTTTTAATTCCTAAATGATTTCAAGTCGAAGTGTATTGCATTTTCAATAAGATAGTTGAATTTTCAACCAAAAAAGATTATCTACAAAGCAGTTGAATTTTCAATCGGAAAATATTATTTTTCAACCATAAAGTGAAGTTTCTACCAAATAGCTAAATTTTTATAAAAAATCGTTACATTTTTAACCAAAAATTTTTAATTTGTGATTTAAAAAAGTTTATTTTAAACTTTATAGTTTAATTTTCTATCAAATTGTTGAGTTTTCAAGCTAAAAAGACGAATTTTCTGCAAACAAGTTGAATTTTCATAAAAATAATTGAATTTTGAACAAAAATATTAATTTTCACACAAAAAAGGTCATTTTCTACCAAATAGTTTAATCTACCACATTGTTGAATTTTCAGCTTAAAAAGATGAATTTTCTACAAAAAAAGTATCTTCACCTAAAAAAATTTTTTTTTTCAAAGTTGTTTAAACCAAAGAGTTTATTTTTCAACCGAAAAAGATTTTTAATTTGAAATAAAAACAATTGAATTCTACCAAAAAGACAAATTTTCTACAACAAAAGTTGAATCCTTAACTAAAGCAGATTAATTTACAACCAAACAATTACATTTTTAACCAAAAATAATTAATTTTGAACCAAATAGTTGAATTTTCAACTAGAAAAGATCAATTTTCGATTAAAACGAATTTTCAACTAAAGAGATGAATTTTCAGCTAAAGTGATAAATCATAAAAAAATGACTTTTCTACCAAATTGTTAATTTTGAAGCCAAGTGGACGAATTTTCTATAAAAAATTTGAATTTTCAACTAAAATTATGAATCTTCAACAAACAAAAAAAAAGATTTTTTTTAAAGTAGTTTAACTCTAAATCAATCAAAAAATTTTTAATTTGAAATAAAAAGATTAATTTACCATCAAACATTCCAAAAATGATGACTTTTCAAACGAAAAGATTAATTTTCTAAAAAAAAATTTGCAACAAAATACATGAATTTTCAACCAAATAGTTGAATTTTCAACTATAAAAGTTCAATTCTCAAGTGAAAATATCAATTTTCAATCAAAAATTGAATACTTGCATTTGTAATTAAAAAAGTAATTCTCAACCAAAAAAAAAAAAACGAATTTTCAACAAAAGAGATGAATTTTCAATTAAAATGATAAATTATTAAAAATATGATTTTTCTACCAAATTCATGAATTTTCAAGTAAAAAAAAATATATGAACTTTCAACGAAAATTAAGAATCTCCAACAAAAAATTTTTTTTCTTAAAAGTAGTTCAAAGATGAAATTGAAAAAAAATTGTTGAATCCTCAAACAAAACAGATTAATTTATAACCAAACAGTTGCATTTTTACCTCAAAAAGATGCAATTTCAACGAAGAAGACTAATTTTCAACCCACAAAATGATTTTTTAACCAAGAAGATTGATTATCTAAAAATGGAATAGTTAAAGTTTTAACCAACGAGATGAATCTTCAACAAAAAAAGGAATTTTTAATGAAGTATGTAGTTCAACTTTCAACCAACTAGTTGAATTTTTGACCAAAAAAGAGGAATTTTTAACAAAATAGTTGCATTTTCAACCAAGTAATAAAATATTCAACCAAATAGTAGAATTTGTATCCAAACGAGATTAATTCCGAACCAAAAATATAATAGTAGACTTTTATTGGGTTCTATTAATTCAGTTCGCATTTAAACAAAAAACGAGAAAAAGGGGAAGTTTCTTGAAAACAAGGAAAATAGGAAGAATGATTAAAAAATGAGTAAAAATGGTTTTTGTATTATGTTTAAAAACATAATAGACGTTTCCTAAATAAAAAAAAAAGGTTTTTCAAGATGAAATATTATCCAGAAATAAATAAAAAAATATTTTGATATAACACTCAATGCTTTTTCAATATTTTTTTTAGTCATACAAAAAATTGAAGTTACCTAATGTAAGTACTAATTGAAATTCACCGATTTAAAACTTGTTTTCAATACCATAAAGAATGCAAAATACATAATGCTAATAATAATATAACATACAAATTTCAAATATAATAAATCAGTTGGTTTTTAATTTATATAAATATAATTTTTATAAGATGCTTGAAAAAATTAAAAAAAGATTTTTGAATATTTCAGATGTGACAAAAAAGAATCTAGAAGATTTTAAATAAATTTTATAGGATTTTACAAAATATTAGGAAAAATTGGAGTCTTTCTAAAAGATGTTTAGGACTAGTTTTAAACAAATCAACAAATATTTGATAAATTTCCGGAAATGTTACAAAGTTTTCAAATATTTCTAATCTATTTAAAACTTCTTAAATTCCTAAAAATGTTTTTAACTCACTCGAACTTTTCTCAAAATTTTGAAAAGTCATTCAAAATGTAAAAAACTGCCTTATAATCTTCTCAATATTCCCAGGAATTTCAAGAAAATTTGTTTAGTCTCTTGAAACCTTTCGAAATTCTTTTAAAGCTTCTAAAGTTTATTTTTGAAATCTTTACAAATCTTTCGGAGTTTAAAATTTTTTTGAATCTCTTCAGTTCCACTAAATATTTCTTGAATTTATTTGATTTACTAAATATTTCTTGAATTTACTTGATTTTGTTGTTGATTTTTTAGTCTTACCAAATTGAAACATTTTGCTTTAAAAACTTCTACACTCTTTTTCGAAATTTTAGGAAATCGTTTGATATGTATAAAAACCTTTTTGGATTTTCTCAAGTTAATTTTTCAAAATAAAAAATCATTTTAATAAATTATCACACATATATTGAGAAATTTTTTTTTTTAATCTTGTCAGGCCTTCTAAACCTCCTAATCTTCAAAAATTATTCAAATTTTTCCTGAATTTTTTTTAAATTCTGAAAAAATTACAAAAATTGCCTTAAAATCTTTCAGATTCACCTTTGATAATTTTTGAAAGCTTTTGAAATGTTTTTAAATAATATCTTCAAATTAATTTTTTGAAATAAAAAATTATTTTAACTTTTCCTAGGAACCTGAACAAATTTTTTTCATTTTCGTGAAACCTTGCAAAATTCTTTAAAAATCTTTACAAGTTTTAATTATTTTTGAATCGTTTCAAAACTTCTGAATATCTCTTAAACTTACTCAAATTTGTTATAAAATTATATAATATGGCAAAATTGCATAATTTGCTTCGAAATCTTTTACACTCTTTTTAAAAAATTTAGGAAATAATTAAAAATGTCTTGTAGTCTTTATCAATTTTCTTATAAAATTCATTACAAAACAATCATTTAAAATTTTCCCATGAATCTTAAGGACATTTTTTTCATTCTCTTGACATCCTGCAAAATTTAGTTTAGCTAAGAATTTTTGAAATCCTGAAAAATTAAAAAAATTGTCTCAAAGTCTTCCATATTCCTTTTCCACAAATTTTGAAATATTTAAAATTATTCTTTTAAAATAAAACCTAAACCATTAAAAATTTTCATCTCCTCAAATCTTTCATGATTATTAAAAAGCATCTAATTTTTTTTTCGAATTCTTCAAAATAAGTTTTTACGCATAATTCAATTTTTCTCATCTCTTTAAAAATGTGAGAAAGTTTACAAATTATAATGTGGTAGCGAAATGTTAAGAACAGAATTATTTCCCATTTTTAAACAATCATTTACAATTTAAATTTTCTCTTCTATCAATAATGTTTAGAAACATTTAGAAATAAATGTTATGATAAAGTAAAATTATTTATCTAGAAATTTTGATATAGGGGAGACCTCCCTACACAGTAGATAATGAGTCCAGAGAAGATAATCCTGAATTAAAAGCACAAATATACCTAAAAAAAATTAATTCTAATTTGTATTTATTAAGACGTATAGCGTCCTAACTCATAATTGAATTAAATTAGTTATTTTAAACACATTAGTATTTTAAATTAATGATTATCTACTAGGGTTGTCCAAACAAATTATTTTTCTGATTTTTAAAAGTCTCATCCCCTCATTTTGTGTCTTTTTGTGAAAAAAAAATTTCCTAATTTTTTGATATTTAAAAAAAATGTTTAGAGGTAGGGCACGGCCTCTAAAGTACCCCAAATTGTTAAAAATTCAGTAAGTCCTTGAATTGAATGATGTAAAACTACCATGTGAGCAGTATGAAGCCTGCAATTTTATTTTAAAAATTTAATTTACCCCCAACCTTGCCAAAACTCACTCCTGAAAACACTAAAAAGTAATTTTTAAGTGTCTTTTCTGAACTTTATGAAAGTAAAATGAAAATTTAAGTGGCAAATTATATAAAAATGTTATTATACAAATATGAAAAATAGTGTCCTTAAAATAAACATTTTTCACCTTTTCACCCTTAATAATCCATAAAAAGTTACATTTTCTTTCATTAAAACTTTTTCTTTCAATATAAAGAAAATTATATTAAATATGTTTAATAATCAGTTTTAAAGAAAGAAAATTTAATTTTTCTATAATTCGCGAAAAAGTGCCAGTTTTTCCACTTGTTTTTGGTGTAAAAAGTGATCGATTTTTGGTCGATGACGTGGCGCATGCGCAGTGCCGACCTTTCCGGGCAACAGTGACAAAAGTGGACAGATGCAGTGGAAAAAGTAAATGGACAGTGATAAAAGTGAGGTACAGTGACAAAAGTAAATGTTATTTCGGGTGGGTTCGTGCTGCCTCGGGTGTACTCGTGCATCGTGCGCAGCCAACTTCATTCTATTTTCCGACTGTCGTCCCTAACCTAAAATCAATTTCATGAAAAGTCTCGAGTTGTGTATTTTGTATGTACTTTTGTCACTTGGCAAAAGCAAAAAAACACCGTCAGTTTCTCCGAAAATACTGTGCTTGGTTTTTTTCACGAAAAATCGGAAATTTTGAAGCCCTGAACTTTATGGGCCAACTATTCAATTGTGAGAACCAGCTTATTATTACTGCCATATTATTGCCATGGTTTTGATAATTGCCATTGTCATTGTTGCGTCAATCGACAAAAAATCGCCTTCTTTTTACACAAAAAACAGGTAAACAAAAACTAGCACTTTTGCACAAATTATAGAAAAAGTATCGTGTCCCACACATTGAAAAAGCGACGATTTAAAACTCGTGTGATAGCCACCCTCGCTCCGCTCGGGTAGCTAACTTCACACTCGTTTTAAATCTCTCGCTTTTTCAACTTGTAGCACAATATACTATTTGTATGGATTATTAAGGGTGAAAGGGGGAAAAATGTTTATTTTCAGGGCACTATTTTTCATATTTGTATAATGAAATTTTTTATATAATTTGCCACTTAAATTTTCATTTTACTTTCATAAAATTCAGAAAAGACATTCAAAAATTACTTTTTAGTGTCTTAAGGGGTAAGTTTTGGAAAATTTGGGGATACACTGAATAAAAAAAAAAATTTCAGGCTTTGCACTGCTCACATGGTAGTTTTACATCATCGTTGTAAAGTTTTTACGATTCCTTTTAAAATTCAAGGACTGACTGAAATTTTAACACTTTGGGGTACTTTAAAGGTCGTGCCCTACCCCTAAACATTTTTTTGAAAATCTCAAAAAATTAGGAACATTTTCTTTTACCAAAACACACAAAATGAGGGGGTGAGACTTAAAAAAATCAGAAAAATATATGTTTTGGACCACCCTATTATCTACTGTATGTTCATTATCTGCTATAGGGTGGTCTCCCCTACAAAGTTGATGATGCAGAAAATTCATAAATTAAAAATGTTACGTAATCGGGTCAATATACCCCCCCCCCCCTCCCACATAACAGACCGTAACGAACCCTCCCTTTTTTAAACCCTCCCCCCTTTTTAATGCTACGTAATATGTGAAAGCTCCCTAAGTTCGTAACGTTACTTCCATTGACCCCCTCCCCCCTCAAATTGGTAACGTATTTTATGGACGGCCCCTTACCTAAATTTGATATTTTAATGTAAATAGATTTGCTGTCGATTTTTATTTGATATTTTGGTTTTCAGACATGAGAAAGTTTCTGATGCTTTTTGTAGGTATCGTGATTACGTACTGACGAAGGATATGTACGTAGAGGCTACTGCAAAATCTCCTATGTTTGGTGTAGATTGTGAAATGTGCAAAACAAGCAGCGGATCATCGGAACTGACTAGAATATCTGTCGTGGACGAAAAGCTGAATGTAAGTTTGGAATGAATCGATACAACTTGTAGCAAGAAGTTGCTAATCAGTTTTTAAGGAGTTTTCCTGATAATTGATCAAATTATAAGAATAGAAACTTTCAATTCCTTATCGCAGACTGTTTACAACACTTTCGTAAAACCTGAGAATAAAATTACGGATTACCTGACCCGATATAGTGGAATCACGGAAGAAAAACTTAGGGATGTGACAACAACCTTAGCAGATGTTCAGCAAGCTTTGAGGACTTTACTTCCCCCAGATGCGATCCTTGTTGGGCAAAGTTTGCATTTCGATCTTCATGCTCTGAAAATGATGCATCCTTATATTATTGACACTGGAGTCATCTTCAATATTAGTGGCGTCAGGTAAAGTGATAGAAATATAATTTATTACCAATGGTTTATTTTGGATTGATAGTGATTTCTTATGTGGATTTAATTTAAAATTCGGCCTTTTCGTTTGAGAATTGAACTCTTGTTGAAAATTCTTCTTATTGGGTTGCATTCAACTATTTTTGATTTAAAATTAAAACCTGTTTTGGTTGAATTCAACTGTTTTTGATTTTAAATTAAAATGGTTAAACTCTTTTGTTAAAAATTAATTTTTGTTTTGAAAAGTCTTTTTTTTTGGTTCACAATTATTTAGCTTTATGTTACTGGATTTAACTATTTGGTTGAAAAATCGTTTTTTTTGTTGAAAATTAATCTTTTAAACTGAAAATTTAACAATTCTATTTTTGGTTCAAAATTGATCTTTTTTAGATGAAAATTCAAGTATTTGGTTGAAAATTCATGTATTTTGTTAAAAATTCGTCCTTCCTTTTTGGTTGAAAAGTTAACTCTTGTTGAAAATTCGTCTATTTGGGTTGCATTAAACTATTTTTGATTTAAAATTAAAACCGTTTTTGGTTGAATTCAACTGTTTTTCGTTTAGAATACAAACGTTTTTGGTTTAAATAACAACTAGTACATTTTTCGTTGAGAATTCATCTTTGTTGGATGAAAATTCAAGTACTTAGCTGACGGTTAAACTAATTTGTTAAAAATTAATTTTTGTTTTTTAAGGTTCATCATTTTAATTGAAAATTAATTTCTTTAATTGAAAATTGACCTATTTTTATGAAATTTTTTGGTTTGAAAATTAGTTTTTTTACTGAAACTTTGACTATTCCAGTTGAAACTTCAATTATTTGGTTGAAAAGACTTTTTTCTTTGGTTCACAATTATTTAGCCTTAAATTACTGAATTTGACTATTTTGTTTGAAAATTCGTTTTTTTGTTTTTGAAAATTAATTTTTAAATTGAAAATTTAACAATTCTATTTTTGGTTCAAAATTGATTCTTTTTAGTGGAAAATTCAAGTATTTGGTTGAAAATTCATATATTTTGTTGAAAATTCGTCTTTTTTGATTGAATTCAACTATTTTTAATCTAAAATTAAAACCTTTTTTGGTTGAACCCATCTGTTTTTGATTTATAATTAAAACCTTTTTTGGTTTAAATATCAAGTAGTACATTTTTCTTTGAGAATTCATCTTTGTTGGATGAAAATTAATGTACTTAGTTGAAAGTTAAAATCTTTTGTTAAATTTTTGTGCTTGAAGAGTCATAATTTTGATTGAAAATTCATCTCTCTAATTGAGAATTTAACTAATTTGTTGAAAGTTCGATTTTTTGTTGAAAATTAATTTTTTACTGAAAATTTGAATATTCCAGTTGAAACTTGAATTATTTTGTTAAAGTATTTTTTTGGTTCACAATTATTTAGTTTTATATCACTGCATTTATCTATTTCTTTGAAAATTCTTTTTTTTTTTTTGGTTGAAAATTAATTTTTGAAACTGAAAATTTAACTATTCTATTTTTGGTTCAAAATTGATCTTTTTTAGTTGAATACAACTTTTGTTATTTAAAATTAAAACCTTCTTTGGTTGAATTCAACTGTTTCTGACTTTAAATTGAAACCTTTTTTGGTTCAAATATCAACTCGTACATTTTTCGTTGAGAATTCACCTTTGTTGGATGAAAATTCAAGTGTTTAGTCGAAAGTTGAACTCTTTTCTTAAAAATTAATTTTTGTTGAAGATTAATCATTTTAATTGAAAAAATTAAAAATTTAACTATTTTGTTACAAGTTCGTTTTTTTGTTCAAAATTAATTTTTTTACCGAGAATTTGAATATTCCAGTTGAAAATTCAATTATTTTGTTAAAATTTTTTTTTTAGGTTTACAATTAATTTTCTTAACTGAAAATTTAACTGTTCCAGTTGAATATTACATGATTTTAGTTTACAATACATTTTTTTGGTTAAACGTTAATTTTTCAACTGAAAATGTAACTATTCAATTGTTGATTCAAAATTTATCTTTTCTAGTTGAAAATTTATGTATTTTCTTGAAAATTAATTTTTTACTAAAAATTTGACTGTTCCAGTTAAAACTTGAACTATTTAATTGAAAAATCTTTTTTTTTGTTTCACAATTAATTTTTTTAACTGAAAATTTAACTATTCCAGTTAAATATTCCATCATTTTAGTTTAACTTCATCTTTTTGGTTAAACATGAATTTTTTCAACTGAAAATTGAACTATTCAATTATTGGTTGAAATGTATCTTTTCTAGTTGAAACTTAATGTATTTTCTTGAAAATTCGTCTTATTTGTTAAAAAATTAATCTTCTTGGTTGAAAATTCATCCTTGTGGTTGAAAATTGTACTATTTTGTGGAGAGTTTCTCGCTTTTGTTGGTTTAAAATTAAATTATTCATAATTTTAATTTAATAATTCACAATTTTAGTTGAAATTGCGTCAGTTTTGTGGAAAATTATTCTTTTAATTGCAAATTTAACTATTCCATTTTGGCTTGAAAACTGATATTTTTTTAGTTAAAAATTGATCTTTTTTAGTCAAAAATTCAACTATTGGACTGTGAATTCATGTATTTTGTTGAAAAATTGTATTTTTTGGCGGAAAATTGTTTTTTTTTTTTTTTTAAATTCAACTATTGGGTTAAATTGGTACATTTGGTTTTTAATTCAATTTAATACAGTAGCCACATTAATTCTACTTAAATATGGACTGAATTTTAAGTATATGAAGATAAAATATAAATTTGTTCTAATTATTATTCAAATTCATGGACTAATTCAGGAAATGATTAATTATGTTTTTAGAATAATTTAATTATTTAATTAATCGATGGTACAAATATATTTAAAAATGTCTTGTTATATAATTTGTCGAAGCATTCTAAATTAAACATATTGATTGAATCTCTAGACACTGAAAAAAAACATTCATAATAAACTCGCGAAACTGTATACATATTCCGAGTCGATTGTTTAAAAAAATGCGATATATTTGAATGGCTCCGTACTATGATAAATTATATCTGGTAAAAACATAGGAATAATCGTGGAATTTTTTTCCAAGATATCGCCCCCAGATTAGTTCGAATCCACACAAAAATAAATGCGTTTATATACAGGGTGTTTTTTTTTATCTTGAGATATTGCAATGTCTCAAAAAATATGCATCCAACGAAAAAAATGTATGTAATAAAAACTTTATTTTCGAGCCGGTAAAGCGATTCCGTAAAAATGTACCCCGCACCTCACCCCCTGGGGGCGGGAGGGGGGGGGGGAACTTTGAAATTTCAAATGGGAACCTATATTTTTTATCGCAGATTCTGATTCGCCATTAAAAAATACGTAAGTTTTATTTGACAATTTTTTTTTCGATTCGACTATTCAAGGAATGCGCTTCCAGAAGAAAGATAAAAAAGACAAGTGGTCGGTTTGCTTGGGTCGGTTAGCACAGGTTGGTTTGTTTGGGTTTGAGGTGTTGCTTGCGTTGGTTTGGGTTGAATTTGGTATCTTAGTTACGTTCGTTTGGATTAGATTGGGTGTCTTGGTTTCTTTGATTTGGGTGGTTTGGTTGTGCTGCGTACGTTCGTTCGGGTTGGATTGGTTGTGTTGCTTACGTTCGTTTCGATTAGATATGTTGTTTACGTTCGTTTTGGTTCACTTTGTTGATTGCGTTCGTTTGATTTTGTTGTGTTCGTAGCGAACATTTGCGTTGGTCGTATTGGTTGCGTTCGTTTGGGTTTTAATTAAAAGTGTTGGTTAACAAATCCAAGCAAACGTAACCAGCGCAACCAGATCAACCCAAACGAAAGTAACCAATAACACTAACCCAAACAAACGCAACCTATACGACCAACCCAAAAGCACGCAACTAACACAACAAAATCAAATGAACGCAATCAACAAAGTGAACCGAAACGAACGTAACCAACACATCGAATCCAAACGAACGTGAGCAGCATAACGAACCCAAACAGACGAGCCAATACTAACGAACACAAAAAAACCGACGGTTTGTCTTTTTTATCTTTCGTTTGGAAGCGCATTCCTCGAATAGTCAACAATGTCATTTGTCGTCATTGCAACGCCATCTGGCGCGAATCGAAAACATTTTTTAAAGTAAAACTGACGTATTTTTTACTGGAGAATCTGAATCTGCAAGAAAAAATGTGGGTTCCCATTTAACATTTTAAAGTTACCCCCCTCCCGCCCCCAGGGGGTGAGGTGTGCGGCAAATTTTTGCGGAGTCTCTTTTCCCCCTCAAAAATAAAAATTTTTCATTACGGACATTTTTTTCGTTGTCGCGTAATTCTGGAGATATTTCGATGTCTCAAGATAAAAAAAAACCCAATATATAATATGTATATATTTAATTTGGAATATAACACTACCGTAAACCAAAAAGTTGTTCATTGGAACAGAACACATCGATTGACATCTTGATGAACTCTCTGGTTTTCTGAAAATAAGATTTTCGTTTAGACAGAAACATAAGCTTGAAAAATATTTAAAGTATCCATTTTTTTCTTTTGCTAGAGAAAAGATTTCCTCTACGAGGAAGCAAATTTATTTGACATAGTACTTCGCAGCGGTATTTTTTGTCTGGATTCGAACAAATTTGGAGGTGATATGGATGAAAATTTTAATAAAAAATTGTTCAATGTATTTTTGGACCACCCTGGTAAACACCCTGGTTTGGCTGGCAAAAATTCAATTTTGTGGCTGAGTTTGCACAGTTAACCGTTTAAACGTTTGGCCAGATGGCTGATTGACATTTGTTAAACTTTTGAACGATTTAGACGCCATGCCCTAATTCAGTTAATCTTTGATTGCAGATCTCGAAAAACCAAGCTGCAGACTTTATCGAGAGAATTTTTGAGCGAGAGAATTCAGGAAGGAAAGCAAGGACACGATTCCATTGAAGATGCAGCTGCCTCGTTGAAGCTGACCCAGCTAAAACTGAAACACAGTATAGAATTTGGAGACGCGGTTCTTGCCGGTCAAAGAAAGATAGAGGAGTGGAAGTACGAGGCTGAGTTGAAGAAATCTGAGGAGGAAAAATTAGCGGAAAAGGCTAAGATTCGCAACTATGGAATGTCGCTTTTCAGTCACGTAACAAAGGACAAGAAAACTGCGGCTATAATTGGCTGTGATGGAGTAATGAATGAGTACGCACAGTACTTAAAGACCTCCAGCCTCAGTATTATGAATGATAGCGAATTTGACAAGGACGATCAGGTAATTTATTGCATTTACTACTTACTAAATTACTAAATACTATACAGTTTTGAAGGCCTGGCGGCACCAAGCCACATTCTTCTCACACGGAAAATTTTTCCAGTTATGGGCCATCCATAAACTACGTTACCAATTTTCGAACATTTTTTAAAACAATTTTTGGAACAATTTTGAAACATATTTAATTCAATACGAAACACTTTAAATTCCTAAGATTTCATGCCGAAATATGTTGCATTTTCAACTAAAGAAGATTTTCTACCCAAAGAGATGAATTTTCAACACAAAAAGACGAATTTAAAAAAGAAAAAATAATTTTCAAGCCAACAGTTGCATTAAAAGCCAAATGGATAAACTTTCCAGTAAAATAGAAGAGTTTTCCAAAAAATAGTTAAATGGTCCAAATGGTCAAATTTTCAATCCAAAAGGATAAATTTTTAACAACATAGTTGAATTTTCGACCAAAAATGACGACTTTGACAAAATAATTAGATTTTCAAAAATTATTAGACTTTGAACTAAATAGTTGAATTTCTAACCAAATATTTGATTTTTCATGACAAAAAGACAAATTTTTTAGAAGGCAGTTGAATTTTTATCAAAAAAGTTCATTTTCAACCAAGAGAGATGATTTTTCTACCATGAAAGATGAATTTTCAACAAAAGAGTATAGTTTTTAAGCTAAAAAGTCGAATGTTTTAGAAAACAGTAGACTTTTAATCGGAAAGGATGAATTTTTAACAAAAAAGATAATTTTCAATCAAGAAAGATGAATTTTCAACAAAATAGTTAAATTCTCAACCAAAAAGTGGAACTTTCAACAAACAAGAATAATTTTCTTACAAAAAAAGACGACTTTTTAACCAAATATATGATTTTTCTAGTAAAGAGTTAAATTTTGAAACAAAAAGTTTCAACAAAAAGACGACTTTTCAACAAAATACACGAATTTTCTATCAAACAGTTTAGTTTTTAACTTATACAATATACAGAATAAAGTTTCAACCAAAAATGGAATAGTTAAATTTTCAGATAAATACTCTGATGAAAAATAAAGTTTGAACAAAAATGAATTTTCAACAAAATTGTTAAATTTTCTACCAAAAAGATGAATTTTCGACCAAGATGATTGATTTTCTATAAAAAAAAAAACGATTTACCAACTTATGCAATATACAGGATAAAGTTTTGACCAAACATGGAATAGTTAAATTTTCAGATGAAAAACATAATTTCTTAACAAAAAAATAGATTTTCAACAAACTTGTTAAATTTTTAACGAAAAAGATGAAGTTTCGACCATGAAAATTAATGTTCTACCAAAAAGGACGAATTTTGAACAAAATACATGAATTTTCAACCCAAAAATATGATTTTTTCAACCACAAAGTAGTTCAACTTTTAAGTCAAATAATCGATTTTTCAATCAAAAGATTGCATTTTTAACCATAACGGATAAATTTTCAACCAAGAAGATTAAATTTCTACCAAGAAAGACGAATTTCCAATAAAATACATGAATTTTCAACCAAAAACTTGAACTTTCAACTAAAAAAGATACATTTTCAGCCAAATAGTTAAATGAGTAACTGAAGAAGATCAATTTTCAACCAAAAATGGAATAGTTCAATTTTCAGATAAAAAAAAAATTCTTAAGAAAAAAAAATGAATTTTCAACAAAGTTGTTAAATTTTCAACCAAAAAGATCAATTTTCGACCAAGAAGATTAATATTCTAGCAAAAAGGTTAATTTAAAAGCAAATAGTTAAATTTTCAACTATAATTATGAATCCTTATAATAAAAAAAATTAATTTTCTTACAAAGTAGTTCAACTTTTAAGTCAAATAATCGATTTTTCAACCAAAAAAGATGCGTTCTCAATGCAGTATGTAACAGTTGATATTTCAACCAAAAGATTGCATTTTCAACCAAGAAGATTAAATTTCTACCAAGAAAGACGAAATTTCAATAAATTACATGAATTTTCAACCAAAAAGTTGAACTTTCAACTAAAAAAGATACATTTTCAACCAAATAGTTAAATTATTAACTGAAGAAGATAAATTTTCAACCAAAAATGGAATAGTTCAATTTTCAGATAAAAAAAAAATGTCTTAAGAAAAAAAAAATGAATTTTCAACAAAGTTGTTAAATTTTTAACCAAAGAGATCAATTTTCGACCAAGAAGATTAATATTCTAGCAAAAAAGGTTAATTTAAAAGCAAATAGTTAAGTTTTCAACTATAATTATGAATCCTTATAATAATAAAAAAAAATTTATTTTCTTACAAAGTAGTTCAACTTTTTAGTCAAATAATCGATTTTTCAACCAAAAGATTGCATTTTTAACCATAAAGGATAAATTTCCAACCAAGAAGATTAAATTTCTACCAAGAAAGACGAATTTTCAACCAAAAAGTTGAACTTTCAACTAAAAAAGATAATTATTTAACTGAAAAAGTTAAATTTTTAACCAAAAATGGAATAGTTTAATTGTAAGTTTAAAAAATTTATTTTTAGCTAAACATGAAACGAATTTTCATCAAAATAGTTAAATTTTCAATCATAGCGATGAACCTTCAACTAAAAAAAATGAATTTTTAACAAAGTAGTTGAACTTTTAATAATAAAATGACTTTTTAACAATACAGTTGCATTTTCAACAAAATAATTAAATTTTCTACCAAATAATAGAATTTTTAACCAAACGAGATGAATTCCGAACCAAAGACATAATAGTAGCCTTTTCAATAAAAAAAATTAACTTTTATTAAAAAACATAGTTGGATTTTCTTACTGGGTTTAAGTTCTAAATGTTATCTAAGTTCTTAACGTTATTTTTACGTATACCGCCCCCCTTGTTACCAATATTTGTTTTCAACCCCCCCCCCCCCCACCCTCTTGAAACTGGTAACGTAGTTTATGGAAAGTACGGCCAGGCCACTTTTTGTTTTAGGAATACATCACTGTGAATTTTCTGTAATATTTTTTCGTATGGGTGGATTTGTAAAAAATAGCATGAGATTGCATAAGATTGCAGAGAGTGTACAACTGTACAGGGTCTGTTCCATAAGTAGTAGGACTGACTTTCTATAGCCCAGACGGAGCAATAGAGGGAGTTTTTTACGGGCAGGATGGGTGGTGGGGGATGTCAGGAACCAAATGCATGCTCGAACAGTCGCCTCCGAGCATTTGCGGAGTAAATATCGCGCGGGAAGTAAACCCTTTTTGCTGATCTGCTCATTGCATCCTCTCCGTACGCCAGCTTAATCACATTGAAAGTTTCGGTTGCAGACTTTCCAAGTTTAACACGATATTTACTCCGCAAATGCTCGGAGGCGACTGTTCGAGCATGCATTTGGTTCCTGAGATACCCCACCACATATCCTGTCCTTAAAAAACTCCCTCTATTGCTCCTTCTGAGCTATAGAAAGTCAGTCTTACCACTTATGGAACTTTGAGAGCGTCACAGTAGCTTACAAAAAGGGGTTACTTCTCGCGCGATATTTACTCCGCAAATTGTCGGAGGCGACTATTTGAGCATGCATTTGGTTCCTGATATCCCCCACCACCCATCCTGCCCGTAAATCCCTCCATTGCTCCGTGTGGGCTACAGAAAATCAGTCTTACTACTTATGGAACTTTGAGAGCCTGACTAGAATCTACAATAAGGGGTTACTTCTCGCGCGATATTTACTCCGCTAATTCTCGGAGGCGACTGTTCGAGCATGCATTTGGTTCCTGATATCCCCCACCACCAATCCTGTCCGTAAAAAACTCCCTCTATTGCTCCGTCTGGACTATAAAAATTCAGCCCTCCTACTTATGGAACAGACCATGTACACCAGATTGCAGGAGTAAATTATTAACCCCTCGATCAATCTAAATGACGAATATTTTTTGCAGGTTCGTCTGGTGGTTGCAGAGGGAAATAAACACGCAGTGAATCGAGCTTCTCAAATTGCGATGGAACATGCTCTTACACTCTGCCACGTTAGAATAAGTGAAGAGCAATTAAAAAATGAACAAGTGGAAAAAACTTTTCGAACGGTTAACAAGTGGGTGCATAAACTTCATCAACATACTGCAGTTCACGGACTTGTGTGCGTCGTTTTTGGTGGACAGAGCAACGCTGCGAATGGGGCTTGTTTTTTGAATGTGAAAAAAAACGTCGACCCGTTGCATACCAGTGTCGGCCGAGCCTAGAATTCGAAAATCAAGATCTGCAATTGATAAGAATTGTCAGAAATAAACTTTTTTATCAAAAGCATTTTTTGTAATTAGCAACATTGTTCGCGAAGATCTTCAGAAAACTGTTGAGACTGGTGCCAAGGAAAATGCAGAGCGTCTTGTTTGAATTATTATGTTTGCTAGCAATGTACAAACAATCGTGTTGTTAATAAACATTTTTATACTGTTTAACACACGAGTTTATCTATTTGATTGCATGATTTTTATTTAGAATTTATTTTTACTTTCATGTTGGGATATGTAAGAAAGAAAAATATTTTACAAATTATTTACAGAGATAATTATTTATTTACGTATTTTAAGATGATTAGTGGTAAAAATTAGCCTTTTTTCATTATTATATTAATTTTTTTAAATTGTTGAAATAATAAATAAAATCCTATCTAAAAATTTGTGTGTTATTGATATGTTATTGATAAAAGAGAAGATTTGAATTGAACATGATTTTTCAATATTGGGAAATAATTCTGTAATTAATATTTTGCTATCGCACTATAATTTGTACAATTTTTAACATTTTTAAAGAGGTAAGAAAAATTACAATTAAAAATATTTAACATTTTTTTCAATATAGATCTTTAAAGATTACAAACCAAAACTTTAGAAGCTTTGAAAAATGTTTGAAAGGTTTCAAAAGAATGAAAAAAATGTCTTAAAAATCCTGGGAAAATTGAAATAATTTTTTGTCTTGAAAAATACATTTTTAAAGAAAATTTAAAGACATTTTAAAAGATTTCCAAAAATGGCAAAAAAGTTTTGAAGATTTTAAGGCAATTTTTAAAATTTTGAATTATCTTTCAAAATTTTAAGAAAAATTCAAGTGGGTTTAAAAGGTATGGACAAAAAAATTATTTTGAAGAATTCGAACGAAAATTTAGAAACTGTTTAATAATTTTGAAAGATTTGAGGAGATTGCATTTTTTAAATGATTTCTGCGAAAATTTTAAATGACTTAGGTTTTATTTTAAACAAATAATTTTAAGTTTTGAACAGGTTTCAAATTGTATCGAAAAAGAATGTGGAAGATTTTATGGCAATTTTTTCAATTTCACAGGATTTAGAAAAATGGTAGAAAAACTGAATTTTGAAAGGTGTCAAGAGAATCAAACAAAAAAATTCTTAAGATTCCTGCTAAATTTTTAAATGATTTTTTTATTTTGAAAAATGATTTTTAACAGAAAATTGGAAAAGATTTCAAAACATTTCAAATAATTTCCTAAATTTGGAAACAGAATGTAGTAGAATTAAAAAGATTTAAAAATAATTATAAACGTGAAAATATAAAAAAAAATTAAAAACGAAATGAAGATTTTCGAAAATGTCGTAAAAAATGTAGGGAATAAAAAATTGTTCTTAAGATTGATGGGAAAATTTCAAATTATTTTTTATTTTTTAAATGAATTCTAAGAGAAAATTGAAAAAGATTTCAAAACATTTTAAATTATTTCCTAAAATTTTGAAACAGAATGTGAAAGATTCTAACTCAAAACTTTTCAAATTTGCAATATTACAAAATTTTAGAAAAAATTCGAATAAGTTTTAAAAAATGTAGATTTTGAAAAAAAAACTTTTTAAGAATTGTGAAAGGTTTCAAGATAATAAAAATGTTTTCTTTACAATGTTAGGATAAATTAGAATGATTTTTTATTTTGAAAAATTAATTTTAAGAGAATATTTAAACAGATTTAAAGGTTTTCCAAAATTGTCAAAGAAGAATCTGAAAGATTTTAAGGGCATTTTTTTAATTTTTCAGTATTTATAGAACGATTTAGGAAAAGTTCTGAAAATATTAAAAAAGGAATACTCTCAAGAGTCACGGAAAATTTTTTAATGACTTTTTATTTTGAAAAATGAATTTTAAGAGAAAATTGAGAAAGATTTCAAAACATGTCAAATGATTTCCTAAAATTTCGAAAAAGAGTGTAGAAGATTTTAAAGCAAAACGTTTAAATTTGGCAAGATAATAATTTTTTTTCAAATTCGAGTAAATTTCAGAGATATTTATAAGATTTGAAAAGATTCAAAAATAATTTTAAACATGAAAATATTCAAACATTTTTTTCGATATAGATCATTAAAGATTTAAAATCAAAACTTTAGAAGCTTTAAAAAAAATTTTGAAAGGTTTCAAGAAAATAAAAAGAATTTCTTCAAAATCGTGGGAAAATTTGAAATAACTTTTGCTTTAGAAAAAGAAATTTTTAAAGAAAATTTCAAGAAATTTAAAAATATTTCTGAAAGTGACAACAACAAAATTTGGAAGATTGTAAAGCAATTTAAACAATTTTAAACGATCTTTCAAAATTTTAGGAAAAATTCGAGTCAATTTAAAAGATATTGAGGAATTTATGATTTTTTGAATAGATAAAAAATATTTTAAAACTTGGAAAGATTTTCGAAAATGTATAAAATATTGATCGAGTATTCTGTTCCGGCAAAATATGCCGGATTTTAATTTTCTCATCCGGCATATTTTGCCGGATTTTAATTTTCTCTTCCGGCATATTTTATCGTGTACTAAATTGAATTCCAAAGAATTTATTATGAATTCCAAACGATTTATTATTAATTCCAAACATTTCTAGATTAGTTGCAACGAGTTAAGAAATTGATGTTTGCGAAAATATGTCGGACAAGAGAAAATTAAAGGTAGATCTTGATGACAGGTGGAGGTTATTTGTCATCTGTATATATCTGCATTCCTTGCCTGATCTTAATTTTCTCTTCCGGCAGATTTTGCCGGATTTTAATTTTCTCTTCCGGCATATTTTTAATATATATACCATTAAACCATTTCCCTTTCAGGGTAGGCGTGACACTACCCGATTCGGGTAGTGTTTCTAGGTTTTTCTTGTAGTTATAAATAACTACAAGTGTGGGCTCACCACACCCACGATGTGCCAACAGCACTCATGTCAGTATTCTTGAATGGTCACCCATCCAAGTACTAACCGCGCCCAACGCTGCTTAACTTCAGTGATCTGACGAGAACTGGGTTTTTCAGCGTGGTATGGCCGTTGGCAATAAAGTCATAATTTTCCGTAAATTATCATAAATTTCCACAATTTTCATAAATTTCCACTTACATAGATTTCCACAAATTTCATAAATTTCCACAAACTTCATTTTCAACAAATTTCATACATTTCAAAAAATTTCATAAATTTCAACAAATTTCATAGATTTTTGCTTTCAAAATTTTTCCAAAAATTTCATAAATTTCCACATTAATGATAAATTTCCACAAATTTTAGAAATTATGGTAATTCATCAAACTTTTCATACATTATTAAAATTATGGTAATGGATGGAAATATATGATAATTTAAGGAAATTTTAGAAATTCACGGTAATAGATCGGAAAACTTATTTTGTGACCAATCACAGGGATGCCTTTCCGCCTCCCGCGAGACGTTGGAAAGGGGTATAAGGGGTTTGACCAACATTATTTCTGTAACCAGTCACAGGGGTACCTTGCCGGAAGAGAAAATTAAGATCCGGCAAAATATGCCGCAACAGAAAATTAAAATCCCGCAGAATATGCCGGAAGAGAAAATTAAAATCCGGCAAAATATGCCGGATCCGTATACACTACGTAAAATATTGGTTAATTCCTTCCAAACTTCTAAAAGTCCAAAACATCTTTTGTACTGACTCGAATTTTTTCTAATATTTTGTAAAATCCTGTAAAATAAAAAAAATTGTCTTTAAAACTGTCTTAGATTCTTTTTCGACACACCTGAAATTTTCAAAAATCTTTTTAAATTTTGTCAAGAATCTTAGTAGGAGAATTATATTTTGATAATATATAATTAATAATATATATTAATAGTTCGAAATTTTTATTTTGTATTAAAAATTATTTTTCCCTCAAATTGTGCGATTGATGATGCTATTTATAGATGAAATATAAATTATATATAATTATAAGCAAAAGAATCAAATAAAATGCTTAAATTATAGATCTTATGATAATAATATAATATATATAATATTACATCTAGATCATGTTAAATTAAATAATTAAATAAAAAAAATATATATGTATACCATTAAGCCATTTCCCTTTCAGGGTAGGCGTGACACTACCCGATTCAGGTAGTGTTTCTAGGTGGATAGTTTTCTTGTAGTTATAAATAACTACAAGTTTGGGCTCACCACACCCATAATATGCCAACAGCACACAGTATGCTCGAATGGTCACCCATCCAAGTTTTAACCGCGTCCAACGCTGCTTAACTTCAGTGATCTGACGAGAACTGGGGTTTTCCGCGTGGTATGGCCGTTGGCCATATATAATATAAAATAATAAATTCAATCAATTAAAAAAAATTATTAAAAAAAATTATACTATAATATAATATAATATATATAATATATATGATAATAATAAATAATTAAATAATATTCATAATTATTATCAATATAATAATATATTATTATTATTAATATTGATAATTAAATAATAATATTCATAATATATCTTATCTTTATAATATATAACACTAAATTTACTTAACAGAATTTACATATCTACATTATTTTTAATATTTACTGAAAAATATTTATAAAAGCGTATACAGAATAAAAAATGATAATAACATTTGCTACTAGTAACTAATAATGTAAATACTGAATTTAAAAGGAGTTAAGGGATGCTCCATTCTGCAAATGAGTGCTTCAAGCTATATAGCCATTTCACAACGTGACGTACAACTGCCCGGCTAGCTCAGTCGGTAGAGCATGAGACTCTTAATCTCAGGGTCGTGGGTTCGAGCCCCACGTTGGGCGTTTTTTTTTATTCTCAAGTTCTATAAATTATCATTAACATGCTTATATCGTGTTGGCATTGTCAATTATTATTATAAAGAAAAAAATCATCTGTGTAAACTGAAAAAATGACTATAATAACACTTATAAATTTAAAAAGCTGACAATATTTTTAATTATGCCTAGAATTTTTGGTACTTTAATTTGTGAAATATAAAATCCTAATTTACAAATACAGAAGGCCTGAATTCTTTAATTTTAGAAATTCTAATTTAGCGAAGTAATAAATTAGTAAATTTATAAAATTACGGACATTTGAAATGAACGTACTATTTCATATAAGCAGTGAAAAGTAAAATTATTAAATTCTAAAAACTTCAATTATAAATATTTAACATTTGTTCAAAACTTTTTTTTTAGTTACAAAGGACCCCGCACCAAATGTACAGAAAAAAGCCTTATGATAAAAAATTCTAAAAAAAATTTTTTCTTGTATTTTCGAACCTGCAAACTAAAAATTCGAAAGAAAAATGTCAGAAACATGGACAGTTTTTAGACAAACACTCGTCCAAAGTTTCGATTTTTACATTTATTTTAATGGAAAAATGCTTATTTTAGCAAAATGTTTTTTTTTCCTCAAAAACGCTATGATAGATTTGACTGAAACTTTTATATTTTGACGATCAGGCATACCGAATCAAAAGATTCATACCCACGAACTAGAAAGATTAACGATTCTTTGGGTATACCGCATGTTTTTGGGGGTGTTTTTGTACCCTAAACATCCAAGTAACATATGTAAATCATCATTTCTTAGTAACTAAAATCAATAGAGATTTTTATTCAACTGCCACGGTATGAAACGACTTTCCAATAAGTGGAGTAAGCGTACATATTATTATTATAGATTAGCAGTTCGAACTCGAAAGTTCATTGCCTCATCTACCCGAGACCGCCACACATCTCTATCTTGTGCATTCTCCATCCAGTTTAAGTAATCATGTCCTAGTTCTTTTAGATCATCCCTTACATTTTTCTCCCATCTGTTTCTCGGTCTGCCTAGGGGTCTCTTACCAGTCGGTCTCCCTCTTAAAACTTGCGCCACTGTTCTTTCATTGCCCATTCTTGCTACATGCCCCGCCCATCTTAATTTACGCGCTTTCATTACTCTATTAATATTTGCTGACCCGTAGAGAGCGTGCAGCTCATTATTATGCAGTTTTCTCCACTCGCCGGTCTCTTCGTCCCTTTTTGGACCATAGATTTTTCTAAGTACTTTATTCTCGAAAACTCTAAACCTATTCTCTTCTCCTTTCGTCAGCGCCCACGTTTCACACCCGTACATGACGACCGGCATTATTATCGTTTTGTAAATTCTTACTTTGATGTTTCTAGATAGCGATCGCGATTTTAGTAGCGTGTTTGCTGCATAATAGCACCTATTGCCAGCGTGTAGCCGCGCATTGATTTCCGTTTTAATCTTATTTTCGCTAGTTATAATAGACCCGAGGTATTTAAACTCGTTAACCCTTTCGAATTTCATATTTCCGGCCATTAGATCCCCGTCTTGATTACTTTGTCCGGACCTGACGACGGTCATATATTTTGTCTTCGATTCGCTAACTTCCAAGCCAATCTCTTTGGCTTTTGCGATCAAGATTTCTGCATTTTTAGCTACCGTTTCTTTATCATCCCCTAGTACGTCGAGATCATCCGCATATCCAAGAATTTGTATTACCCCATTGAGGGTAGCACCGGTCGGGTTCGCCTGCACTTGCCTAACCACGTATTCTAAAACTAAGTTAAAAAGGACGCACGAAAGTGCATCGCCCTGTTTCAGGCCATCGCGGATCGAAAACTCTTCAGATAAACTACCGTTTACGCGTATTCTACCCTTACTGCCGCTTAAGCAAATTTCGATAAGTCTAACCAATTTTCTTGGCACACCCAAGAACTCTAGGATCCAGTACATTCGCGCGCGTATAATAGAGTCGTAAGCTTTTTTAAAATCGATAAATAGCTGATGTACTGCTTCTTTAAATTCCCATTTCTTTTCTAACAGTTGTCTAATTGTAAACATTTGATCGCTTGTAGATCGGTTTCGGCGGAATCCACACTGGTAATCCCCAATGATTTCCTCGGCAAAAGGAGTTAGTCTACTTAGGATAACATTAGACAGGATCTTGTAGCACGAAGGCACAAGTGAAATTCCCCGATAGTTGTTACAGTTAGTTTTATCGCCTTTTTTAAAGATGGGAATAATGATAGAGGTATTCCATTCTTCCGGCATGCGTTCTGTTTTCCAAACTGCGCGTATCAATTTACAAATTTGCCTTGTGAGGCAAGGGCCTCCATTTTTTATCAGTTCTGACGGTAGGTCATCGATGCCCGCGGCTTTGTTATTTTTCAACTTCTTGATGGCCATTTCTATTTCTATATCAGTAGGATCGTTAATTAATAGATCAGCAGTGTGGATTTCGCCGAGATTACCTTCAACGGGGGCTTCACGTACATTTAATAGTTTATCGAAATAATCTTTCCATAAATTCAGTCTCTCTGTCGCATCGGCTACTAGATTGCCATTTTCGTCCCTCATTACTTCCGTTCTACTTTGAAAGCCTTTCCTTATAAAATTGATTCCCCTGTACATCTCACGCGGGTTATTTTGTTTATTATGCGCTTCTATTGCTAGTATTTTATTCTTTTCCCACTCCCTTTTCTTGGATCTATAGAGCCTATTTGTACTTTTGCTAATCTCGAGATATTTCTTATGTGTTTGATCGCACTTATTTTGTAAACTACTTAGTCTGGCTTTCCGACGTTTCTCAAACCAGAGTTTGCACTCTTCGTCAAACCATGGTTTGCTTTTGGTTACTTTCTTAAAACCTATCGAAAGTTTCGCGGCTGCCTTTATCGCCTTTTTCGTATTGCTCCACAGGGTTTCCGGGTCCTCCTCGCGATTATTGTTATCGTCTCTCTGTTCTTGGAGAGCGTCGAAACTATTAGAAATCTCAACTTGGTAATTTAATGTTTCTGTTGCTGTTTTGAACTTATCTATATTGAAACGAACTGTTGGCTCTGTGCGGCTTGTTTTCTTACTTAACGCTAGCCTAGATCTTAGTTTTACTATCACGAGAAAATGGTCTGAATTTAAATCCGCTCCCCTATACGATCTTATATCGAGAATGTTTGTATGACGTCTTCTGTCTATTAGAACGTGATCAATCTGATTGTGAGTTTTACCATCTGGTGATGTCCAGGTGGCCTTATGTATATTTTTATGCTTGAAATATGTGCTTTTGACAACGAGGTTCTTTGAAGCTGCAAAGTTTATTACTCTGGTTCCATTATCATTACTGACGTCATGCAAACTTTCTGATCCTATTGTAGGCCTATACATTGGTTCTTTTCCAATTTTCGCGTTGAAGTCCCCCAATACTATTTTTGCGTCAAACGTTGAGAACTTGTCAAAAACCTGCTCGATTGTTTCATAAAAAAGATCTTTAGTGTCTTCGTCTTTGTCCTCGGTGGGGCAGTGCACATTGATTAATACGTGTTTGCTGAAATTACCCTTTAGTACAATGTATGATAACCGGTCATTAATGAATTGCATGTCGATAAGTGCTTGCGAAATTCGTTTATTAATAAGAAAACCAGTCCCCAGTCTTTGCCCCTTAGCTCCCCCATAGTGAAAAGTATAGTCATCCTTAGAAATTGACGCGAAATCGCCCGACCAGCAGGTTTCTTGAAGTGCTATTAAGTCAGTTTTGTATTCAATTGCTATCTTAATGAGTTCGCTAAGTCGGCCAGTTTTTAGACTACGCGCGTTTAGAGTTCCCACCCTTAGATCTTTAACTGTAGTTTTTTGTTTTTGTAAGTTAGCCATGGTAGTTTCAAGATAATCCGCACGTTAGGATCCTATTCCGATCGTAGGTGAGTCCACTGTCCCAGGAGTGATAACCCCCATACCTCCCTAGGTCTAAGTATGGGAGCTTTCCGACTCTGACAAGGACCATGTCAACTTGTCGTCAGACACATTACAGTTTCATCCTCGTACCCTAACGTCCCCCTGCAAGGCAGCGCGCCTACTGGCATCAATACCCCTTTGGCCCTATGCAGGCGAATCATTCCACACATCCCTTGCGGGCAGTGTCATCGCTGCAGTGTCCAATGGGCAGCAGGATTTTTCCCTTACAAGATTTTTAGTTTTGGTTCGGGTATAGTTTCTAGGTGGATACACGCTGCACCTCGGCTTGCCAGAACCCACCCACTGCGTATGAACGCGAATGGGTGGGTCCTCCCAAGCCATGGTTGTCGTGTACCTATTTTCTACCAGTGCTGAATTCACCACAGACACGACTGGTTCCTATCGGCTGTCCGCGACTGCTTATTCTTGTATTCGCAGCTAACCTTAGGGGCTGTTCAGCCTCACGGGCCGTTCCTCTATCCGCAACCTGTCGGCTGTCCGCGACTGCTTATTCTTGTATTCGCAGCTAACCTTAGGGGCTGTTCAGCCTCACGGGCCGTTCCTCTATCCGCAACCTGATCCCTTAAAAAATGAGTCTGAAGTTCCTAACGCATTAATCAATAACGAAAAATAATTTTATTTTTAAATGCATGAAAGCTGCCATTTTATGGCAGAAAATAGTCGCGTACAACCCTAAAAACTTCTTAAAGCACTTTCAACCCCTCATCAGATATAAAACACACCCAAGCTACCCCTAAATAATTTTAAAATTCAACAAAACCAACCTAATTCAAAAATCCGCCCAGTTTTTGCTGATAATAATTTCAATTGATGCCAAAGGGGCACACATAAAGTCTCAACCCTTCAGCACATGTAGAACTCACCCCAGCCACCCCCGAATATTTTAAAAGTTCAATAAAATCACCATAATTTCAAAGTACACCAGGATTTTTCTGAAAATGTTTTCAGTGGATGCCAAAGGGGCAAAAAAATGTTTAAAAACCTCAGCACATAGAACTCACCCCTGTCACCCCTATATATTTTTAAAATTCAATACAATCATTTTCCATTAAAATAAATGTAAAAATTGGAACTTTGATAAGTGCGTATTTGAAAACTGTCCTTTCATCTTACTTTTTTGAATTTATTGAATTTTTAAAATATTTAAAAATATTTAGACTTGGATGAGTTCTACATGTACTGAGGTTTTGAGACTTTTTGTGTGAACCGTTCGCATCAATTGAAAAAATTATCATCAAAATCCTGGCGTATTTTGGAATTGGGCTGTTGATATTGAATTTTAAAAATATTTAGGGGTGACTGGGGTGAGTTCTACATGTTCTGAGGGGATGTGACATTTTTTTGCCCCTTTGGCATCAACTGAAAATATAGTCAGAAAAAACCTGACGTACTTTGGGATTAGGGTGATTGTATTGAATTTTAAAAATATTTAGGGGTTACTGGGGTGAGTTCTATATGTGCTGAGGGATTGAGACACTTTTTTGTCCCTTTGGCATCAACTGAAAACATTATCAGAAAACCTGGCGTATTTTTGAATTAGGGTGATTTTATTGAACTTTTACAATATTCTGGGGTGGCTGGGGTGAGTTCTACATGTGCTAAAGGGTTGATACTTTCTGTGTGCCCCTTTGGCATTATTTGAAATTATTATCAGCAAGAACTGGGCGGATTTTTGAATTAGGTTGGTTTTGTTGAATTTTAAAAATATTTAGGGGTAGCTTGGGTGAGTTTTATATCTAATGAGGGGTTGAAAGTGCTTTAAGAAGTTTTTAGGGTTGTACGCGTCTATTTTCTGTCATAAAATGGCAGCTTTCATGCATTTAAAAATAAAATTATTTTTCGTTATTGATTAATGCGTTAGGAACTTCAGACTCATTGTTTAAGGGATGGTAAAACATCCCCTAAAATTAGGTCAAAACATATTCTTGCTATGTACGCTTACTCCACTTATTGGAAAGTCGTTTCATATGGTGGCAGTTGAATAAAAATCTCTATTGATTTTAGTTACTAAGAAATGATGATTTACATATGTTACTTGGATGTTTAGGGTACAAAAACACCCCGAAAAACATGCTGTATACCCAAAGAATCGTTAATCTTTCTAGTTCGTGGGTATGAATCTTTTGATTCGGTACGCCTGATCGTCAAAATATAAAAGTTTCAGTCAAATCTATCATAGCGTTTTTGAGGAAAAAAAAACATTTTGCTAAAATAAGCATTTTTCCATTAAAATACATGTAAAAATCGAAACTTTGGGCAAGTGTTTGTCTAAAAACTGTCCATATTTCTGACATTTTTCTTTCGAATTTTTAGTTTGCAGGTTCGAAAATACAAGAAAAAATTTTTTTTAGAATTTTTTATCATAAGGCTTTTTTCTGTACATTTGGTGCGGGGTCCTTTAACTACACCAGAGACTCGATAGATGAACAATCTCGGGGGTTGCCTGAAAATGGCCTTGTTCATATAACGTTTACAGCGAAACGTAAACAGTCAGGGCTGCTTGAACCATTTCCATAATATTGCGCAATCTACGTGACTGAGTAGTATAGTGCATGCGTCCCTTCAGAGGCGGAGTCGCAACCGTCTCTCGCCCTGCCCCCTGAGAAACTGTGGGGACCAGAAATTCTAGGAATTCATATAACGCGTTCGATCACGCGTTCAAATAGCGAGTCTCTGATGTATTGAAATTTTTCGATTAACACGTATTTCCCATAAGAAAAAAGACATTGTTGCACATTTTATGCAGAATCGTCAATATTAGGTGAATCGATTTGAAACTCAACATTTTTTTTCATAATTAGACGTAGAATATGAATAAAAATTTATTTCTAAAAATTACCCACAGAAATATGTTTTATAGGGTCCCAAAAAACCCCTATAATTGAAAAATGGGGTTTTGAGAGTTTTTTACACTAATTATTATTTTTTTTATGTTTATATAAAGTGTTTAAACAATTAATTATTGTTTGTAGCATTTTTCTCTTAGCATAGAGCTAGAAAGTCGCGGTTTTTTCCGGATTTTTGAAGTTATGATTAACTTTTCATTCAGAGCGAACCAGTAATGAATTAAATTAAATATAAATAGTTGTTTAAACAGTTTATATTATTTATCACAATAATTGTTTATAATATTGGATGTTAATTTTGGCTTTAGGGTCAGAAGTTTCAATTAATAAGATTACTTTTCTACATTTAGATAAAAGACAACATGCCAAAAATATAATAGTTAAATTTTCACTTAAAAAATGTTTGAAAACACGAATTTTCAACAAAATAGTTAAAATTTTCAACCAAAGAAATGTAATTTGGACCAAAAAGATGAAATTTCAACTAATAAGATTACTTTTCTATACTTAGAATCCGATTTGGTTGAATCAACCAAAGAAATAAATTTTGAACCAAAAAAGATAAAGTTTCAACTAATACGATTACTTTACTACTTTTAGATGAAAGACAACGTACCAAAAATATAATAGGTAAAATTTCACTTAAAAAATGTTGGAAAAAACTAATTTTCAACAAAATAGTTAAATTTTCAACCAAAGAAATGAAATTTGAAACAAAAAGATGAAATTTCAACTAATAAGATTACTTTTCTACACTTAGAATATGATTTGGTTGAAACCACCAGTTAAACAAATTTTTTGTTGGTATAATAGTTATCGCCAACGGCGATACCACGCTGAAAACACCAGTTCTCGTAAGATCACTGAAGTTAAGCATTGTTGGGCGCGGTTAGTATTTAGATGGGTGACCGTTCAGGAATACTGCGTGCTGTTGGCCCGTCGTGGGTGTGGTGGGCCCACATTGGTAGTAAATATCCACCTAGAAACACTACCCGAATCAGGTAGTGGGGCAATGAACTTTCGAGTTCGAACTGCTAATCTATGTTATAATAGTTAAATTGCCACCTTGAAAAATGTTTAAAAACGAAATTTCGACAAAAATGTTAAATTTTCGACCAAATAAATGATTTTTGAACCAAGAAAGATGAAGTTTCAATTAATAAGATTACTTTTCTACATTTAGATAAAAGACAACATACCAAAAATGTAATAGTTAAATTTTCACTTAAAAAATGTTTGAAGAAACGAATTTTCAACAAAATATTTAAAATTTTCAACCAAAGAAATGTATTTTAAACCAAAAAGATGAAATTTGGCTGAATCAACACAATTTTTCTTGGTATAATATTTAAATTTTCACTTTAAAAAAATGTTAAAAAAAAAACGAATTTTCAACCAAAGAAATGAATTTAAACCAAAAAAGATAAAGTTTCAACTAATAAGATTACTTTTCTACACTTAGATAAAAGACAACATACCAAAAATATAATAGGTAAAATTTCACTTAAAAAATGTTTGAAAAAAAGAATTTTCAACAAGATAGTTACATTTTCAACCAAAGAAATGAAATTTGAAACAAAAAGATGAAGTTGACACTGATAAGATTACTTTTCTACATTTAGATAAAAGACAACATACCAAAAATATAATAGTTAAATTTTCATTTAAAAAATGTTTGAAAAAACAAATTTTCAACAAAATAGTTAAAATTTTCAACCAAAGAAATGTAATTTGAACCAAAAAGATGACATTTCAACTAATAAGATTACTTTTCTACACTTAGAATACGATTTGGTTGAAAGAACCAGTAAAAAAAAAATTTTGTTGGTATAATAGTTAAATTGCCACCTTGAAAAATGTTTAAAAAAATTTTTTAATGATTTTTGAACCAAGAAAGATGAAATTTCAATTAATAAGATTACTTTTCTACATTTAGATAAAAGACAACATACCAAAAATATAATAGTTAAATTTTCACTTGAAAAATGTTTGAAAAAAACGAATTTTCAACAAAATAGTTAAAATTTTCAACCAAAGAAATGTAATTTGAACCAAAAAGATGAAGTTGCGACTAATAAGATTGCTTTTCTACGTTTAGATAATATATATTACTTTATATATATTATATATTACTTTATATAAATCTTTATAATAAGATTACTTTTCTACTTGGAATACGATTTGGTTGAATCAACACAATTTTTGTTGGTATAATATTTAAATTTTCACTTTAAAAAAATGTCAAAAAAGAAACGAATTTTCAACCATAGAAATGAAATTTGAACCAAAAAGATGAAGTTGCGACTAATAAGATTGCTTTTCTACGTTTAGATAAAAGACAACATACCAAAAATATAATAGGTAAAATTTCACTTAAAAAAGGTTGGAAAAAACTAATCTTCAACAAAATAGTTAAATTTTCAACGAAAGAAATGAAATTTGAACCAAAAAAGATAAAGTTTCAACTAGTGTGATTACTTTTCTACATTTAGATAAAAGACAATAATAAAAGACAATATAAAAAATATAATGGTTAAAATTTCACTTAAAAAATGTTTGAAAAACCCTAATTTTCAACCAAATAGTCAACATTTTCAACCAAAGAAATGCAATTTGAACCAAAAAGATGAAATTTCAACTAATAAGATTAATTTTCTACACTTAGAATCCAATTTGTTTGAATCAACAAAAAAAATTTTGTTGGTATAATAGTTAAATTTTCATTTTAAAAATTAATGAAAAAAAACGAATTTTCAACCAAAGAAATAAATTTTGAACCAATAAAGATGAACTTTCAATTAATGAGATTACTTTTCTACATTCAGATAAAAGACAACATACCAAAAATATAATAGGTAAATTTTCACTAAAAAATGTAAAAAAAAAAATAATAAAACGAATTTTCAACAAAATAGTTAAATTTTCAACCAAGGAAATGAAATTTGAACCAAAAAAGATGAAGTTTCAACTAATGTGATTACTTTTCTACACTTACAAAAACGATTTGTTTGAATCAAACAAAATTTTTGTTGGTAAAATATTTTATTGATAGCAGGATAACTGAAATATTTTTTTGTGATGAAATATTTGATTAATAACAAGATAACTTAGTAAAACAAAATAAAAATAACTTAGTAAAATGAAATTAAAATCGACAACAAATAACTTTCCTTTAACATTATGTATATGTATCGAAGAGTGGTTCCTCTCACATTTTTATAGATGTACCTTCCTGTCCAATACACCAACTTACTCCTTGCCCCGTTGGAAGTCTGTTTTTTTGTGCATCTTTTTCATGCTCATTTTGCATACAATTATTCATGATAAAATAGATTTCTTTTCGATCTTAATTCAAAAAATGTTTAAATAGAGACACTAAACTTATGATTAGTTCCAATATGCAGGGTTTCTTTATGAATATGTTCTGATTTCTTTTAATTGAGTCTAAATAATTTTACCTCAATTTCTTGAAAGAAATCATTTTATTTAAAATTTTTGTAAGAAGGCATTAAATATTAGCAATTTTAGAAAAAAATGAAAAATTTTGGATTGCTTCTTTTTCCTATTTGGAAAATGTAATAATCTAAATAGATTGGTTCTGAATCACCCACAAAAAAAAGGTCCACTTTTCTTCTCCTTACAAAAAACTCTATGGTGAAAAGGTCTTCCACTTATCGCGTTAAACCGTTAAAGAACACTAAAGGTTCATGCATGCTCGAACGCAAAACTAAATGCGTGCGCGCGTTCGCGTTTGCGTCAGGATAGAAACTGTGTTGAGCATTGGTTTGGTTCACACTGGGCAAGCGCACCGCCAAAACGCTGACAAAAAGTCTAACCTGACGCTTTTCACAGTTTTCACCGTACGCCTCCACACTGGGACCAAACGCATATTTTTCGTTCAAAAATTCCACAGACTTCAATTTTGCCCCGATTTGGGATTTTGTTGTTGTTAATCCAAGAGCACTAAATTTCCAATAGCTCCTTCGTCATAGATATTTTTTATTTTAATTTGTTTATTTATTGTACGTTTACTCAAAGTATGAGAAAATCGACATTTTTCACAAAATTATTATTTACTCTTCAACAACGGTTTGCATATGATGAAAATCATCTTGAATCAACGCAAGAGTACTCCCAGAATACAAATAATTTGATGATTGTATGTTTTAATTATTATAAACAAATCAAATTAACAAATAGCCAAATATCGTAATTGTAGTTGAAAAACATTTGTTCTTATCTAAAAATGCTTTAAATTATTGTGAGAGTGATTGTTAGTCCGAATATCCATAATTTATTAACAATTAGAATTGTTATACACAATTTTTTGCACAAATTTGGGATTTGAGGTTTTTTCAATTGCGGTTTTCCCTTTATCACCTGAATTGATGCAGATATTCTTACAAATAATATATGTTTAATTATATTTTTGAAAATACAACAATCGTTGATTTTTTTAAACAAACGAAATAAATAAATCTAAAACTTTGACACTTTGGTCTGGAAAATAATGTTTTGACTGCATATCTCTGTAACCAAAATGTAAAGCAGTTATAGTGCACAAAAATTATTTCCCAAGCCAAAGTGACGAAGCTTTATGTTCATTTATTTAATTTGTTTACAGGATTAACAATTGTTTCATTTCAACAACTATAGTAGAACCTATGTTATTTTCAAGAATATCTGCATCAATTCAGATGATGAAGGAAAATCCGAAATTGCAAAACCAATAATTCCAACATTTCCCAAAACAATGGTTTATAAATATTAAAATTGTTAATGTTTTATAGAAATTGTTACCGACGATCACCCTCACAACAATTTAAAGTATTTCCAGATAAGAAAATTTTTTTTTTCAACAAAGATTACAATATTTTTTAAATATATGAAAATTTCGTGATATTTGAAATGAAATACTAACAATAAATAATAACGATTGCTTATTGTTAATTTTACATAGAAATAGTGACTGCAAATCTCTCTCACAAAAATTAAAAGCAGTTTTGGTGGAAAACATTATTTTCCAGGCGAAAGTGCCAAAGTTTTATATTTATTTATTTCATTTGTTTAAAAAATCAACAATTGTTGTATTCTCACAAATATAATCTGCATCAATTCAGGTGATAAAAGGAAAGCCGCAAATGAAAAAACCACAAATTCCAAATGTGTGCAAAAATTGTTTACAACAATTCTAATTGATAATAATTTTTGGATATTCTGACTAACAATCACGCTCACAACAATTTAATGCATGTTTTGCTAAGAACAAATGTTTTCAACCACAATGACGATATTTGGCTATTTGTTAATTTAATTTGCTTGCAATAATTAAAACATACAATAATCAAATTATTTGTATTCTGGGAGTGGTAAGAGGGTGTCATCTAATGGTAACTTTTTGGTCGATTTTGTTGTAAAAACGGTTATTATTGTATCACAATGAACTTAGCAGATAATTGGTCATAATGTTTGTTTACATTCGAGTAATGTAATGCCTGTCGGATGTTGCAGCGGCTTACGGTAAAACCGCAAAAATATGTATAAATAAAAGGTAACTGGAAGTCTTTGAGTAGCAGAGCACATGTACAGTGAAAGCCCGAGAAACGAAGATGTACCTAGTTAATATAAAAAAAAGTATATGGTACGCAGGTAGGCAAAGGTCGGTAGGCAGACCGTGAGGAGACAATGCAAAAGGCGGTAGCCACATCTTTTGAAACGGCGAAGAAATCGCTAAAATGATTTTTCGAGGAAGAATCTTCAATTTAAGGTAGGTATAATAAAATTTGGTACAGAGGTAGGCTCTGCGGGGACATGAAAAAAAATGCTTTATTTTCGAAGAAGAATAAAAAGAATGAAAAACAAATATTTGAAAATATTAAAATAACAAATATTACTAAGTATAATCCACTTGCATTGTTATTAATCCATTAAAAATATAATAATTCGATTTTGCCATTTTTTCTGATATCTTTATTAATGTAACATTCTTTAAATAAACAAAATAAAAAATCAGGAACCTTAAGTTTCGTAGGAATTTTGTACTGAGTAATTTAAAAAAAAAGGTGAATCGGTTGAGAATTTCGACCTGCAGCTTCATCCTTCCGCAAAAATACATTCCTGAAGCCCTGTGCGGTTGCCACAGTGCACTGGACCGCGACGAGTTTTGCTGGTGTGCTATACTGAGTGGAGACTCAGTATAACTCAAAAATGCGTTTCAAAGTGCGTCGCGTAGGCGTTCGCGTTCGCGTTCGCGTTTGCGTTCGAGCATGCATGAACCTTAACCAAGGCATCAGTTTTCATACATTTTTCAAACGAAATAGACGTCCAAACTGAACTGCTCCACATTTCAGTCTGTTAGAATGCATACGCATTGGAATTTTCACAAGGTTAGTGGACAAAAATCTGTTCAATTACAATTCAAATGTCAAATTTGGATAAAATTCTCACATTGCCAGTTGATTTTATTGCATTGTAAATTTTATTTGCTGCGTATAACAAATTATCACTTAAGACTGCTCTAGACCTTTATATTATATTACAAATTTTATTTGATTAATTTGTCCAAATTATTGTAAGGACAACACACTTCTTTAGATTATATTACAAATTTTATTAATTTATCCAATTATTGTAAGGGCAACATACATTTTAAATTTATGCAAACATTACCAAAGACATTCAAGACTGTACTAAACAAAATTTGAAATAATTTTCTTATTTAAACTAGATTCTTACACTGCGTCCCAGATAAATATTCTTTTGTAACTTCTTTTCCAGAATAAAAATTAACAACTGATGAGGGCCACCATTGTGCGTTGAAACGTTTGGTTCAGTAAAAAATTAATTGAATGATTTATTCTGACCTTAAAGCCAAAATTAACATCCAATATTATAAACAATTATTTTCATCGAGGGTCAATATAATCTCCCCACTGAGTATTTATCACAATATTCTCTTAGAATAATGCTGGAAACTTACAGTTTATTCTCTAATTTTCCACTCTTGATCCATTTTTCAATTAGTGTGAGTCAATAATTATTGATGAAATTTAACAAACCTAATTGTTCACACAAATTGTTATTGTTTATAACTATATTCTCCTATACCTATAGTAATGCTAGGTACTTGCGGTTTTTCTAAGGTTTTTAACTTTTTGTGCACTTTTCAATTAGTGGGATAATAATTATTGCAAGTTAAAAAGCATGATTGTTTATAACTATCTTCTCTTAGAGTGATGTTTGGCAGTTGCGCTTTTTTCTGAAATCTTCAGATTTTCTCTGATTTTTTAGTTATGAACAAGTAATAAATGAAAATCAACAAGAATCATTTTTTAAATATGAAAAGAATTTTCGTGATGTAAATATTCTTGATTTAACGTCTGGGAATAACAATTTAGAATTTTTAAGTAAAAACCTTATTTAATCGACTTCTTCCAGACCATTTAAATAATTAAATGGTCTGGAAGAAGTCGATTAAATAAGGTTTTTCCTTAAAAATTCTACACTTTTTAAATATTATAGTAGGTGGGAGGAGTAGGTCTTTAAATGACTTGTGAAAATTTTGCTTTGAATATTGCAACACGAAGTTTATTGCAAAGCGTAAAAAAAAATTGGAATTGCACATATGAGAACAACGTAATCTTACTGCAGTCAGGAAATCGCTTCCGGTACTCTGTTACCACTTGTAGAAAATGATGTTTCTGATTTTCATCCCTAGTAAGAAGGAAATTAAAGTCAGATATAAATTTTACAAATATCTTTTTTGTTTCAGAAAAATATATTTACAAACAAGAATGCGATTGTTTAAACAATGATTCTCTCTAATGTTCATTTATTATTTGTTCATAACTAAAAAGCCAAAGCAAAGTTAAAAGGTTTCAGAAAAAACACAACTTTCTAGTAACTATCTAAGAAAAGATAGTTATAATCATAATTTGTTTGAACAATTAAGTTTGTTAAATTGCATTAATTATTACCTCGCTCCGAGTGAAGGTGGTCAAAATGTTCTATTTTTGAGAAAAACTCTGGTGGAAAACATTTTTACAAGAAATTACAAAATTTCTACAACTGTAATTTTTTGTTGAAACATGTACTTTTTGTAAAAAATGTACATTACGAAGAAATACAAATTGATAATTTCGTATTGTATTTTCTTGTAGAAAAGGAAAAAAATTAGCAATAAAGTGTAAGTTTCTACAATTCAAAAATTTGTATAACTTTTTATCAATATTTTTTTTACTTTGTTGTAAAAATCTACAAGGTATTACAGAAAACTACAGGATTTTATGTGTTTTGAATGTGGGTGTTTGACGTCATAAAAACACTTTTAATTTTCCGTAAATTATCGCACAAAATTACAAATCTTTAAAAAAAAAAAAAGATTTCACCAAAGTTGTAATATTGGGAAACTGTACTTAAAATTATGTTGTAAATACTGGTAGTTTATTGTAGAAATGTACACATTTATTTTTTTAATTTTTAACTTGAAGTGAATAAAATTTTTTTATCAAAGTTCCTACAAAAACCAAATAATTTTTTTGTTTTCAAATATTTAATTTAAAAAGAATATTTAAAACGATTTCCATAATTTTCAAAAAAGAATCTGGAAGATTTTCAGGCAATTTTTGTAATCTTGCAGGATTTTCGAAAAATTATAGGAAAAATTCGAGTTCCAAGATAATAACAAAATATTAATTAGATTCCTGGAAAATTTTTAAATGATTTGTTTCCACACATTAAAATGATATAATTTTTAAAATTTATAAATTTTTTGATTCATTCTTCAACTCATAGCATTGAAAATGATAGTATGGATTTCTATTTTTTGAAATCCTTGAACTGTACAATGTATAAAAGTTTAAAAAAAATTTCTTTGGCAGTTTAAGGGCTTTGAATGACAACATTTTCAATTAAATTGTGTTAAAAGCTTCAATTTTATACGCGTAAATTATTGAGCGCATGAAAGCTTTAATTTAAAAAGTTTTAGTTACAAAAGTATTCCATTTTAAGTGTTTTAATTTGCATTTAAGTTTTTATAACTTTTTTATCTTCAAGAGTTCGAATCTTTTAATTTCAATGTGTGTTCGATTCTTTCGATTTTTATTTGCCGTTAAAAAGTTGTTTTTTTCGACCTAGAATGAAAAATATTGAGAACATTCAATTACATAATTTTAAATGACATATATAGTGTCCAATCGATTGCTATACTATATTAGAGAAAAAAACTTCGAACGTAAGGATTTTTTATTTAAACTACAATAATATACAGCAATATACAAAAAAGTACAAGAAAAGTATAAAAGTCGTCTGAATGATAGAAAAAATTTGTACTTCCCTGTAATTTTTGTTTTATTTTTTTGTACTTCTTTGTAAAAATTTTCCAAAAGGGAAACCACATCTTTCTAGCATTATTCAAAGAGAATATTATTAAAAATAATACTAAATTGTTTAAACAATTATGTTTATTAATTTGAATTAATTATTAACTCACTCTAATTAAAAAGTTTAAAATAAGTTAAGAAATTGTTTAAACAATGTATATAAACATCTAATTATCAGCAGAAAGTAATATTCTATGTATCATAAACAATTTGTGTTAAAAAACCGTAAAAAATCATAATTAGTGCCAAAAATGCGCAAAACCCAAATTTTTCGATATGGGGTTTTTTTGGGACCCTATATAAAACAGACTAATGGGGGTGATATTTATATAGTAATTATTCATTTGTATTCTATAGCTAATTGTAAAACGTATTTTTTTTCTTTTGGGAAATACGTGTTAAACTTCATCGAGCTTTTTTTATTTTCTTGTGGATTCAAACAAATTTCCGGGGTATATGCATGAAAATTAAAAAAAAAAATTTCCAATGCATTTTTGTACTACCCTAATGTATGCTCTATATCACATTGCACTATAACTCACAATGTATTGATCCCCGTGCTTGTCGACACACCAGCTCGAAACAATTATCACCGCTTTTCAAAAAGCCATTTTTCAATATCCTCGAATACCTTGAATCTCTCAGCATTTACATTGCGAGATACGAAATGTCCCACATTGCCAATTAAAAATTGTGAAATCTGAATACGATTTCGAGGGCGCACGAAAGAGTGACCTCGAGTGAGCCAATATAGTGTATATCTCATTAACCGAAAAGGTGAGAGTCTTTTAATTTTCCTTAAAAAATCTCACCTTTATTTAAAATTCCATATTTAAAAATTATCATGATTAATACAGTCACGCGACTACATTCGGTAGCAACGCTCCAGGGCATAACGTTTCCCAAAACATTCAAATACATTCACAATTTCGCACACAATCTTATGATACAGGGCCGCATTAGGCTGAAAAATCGACCCGGGAAAAAGTTGATATTTATGTTCAAAATTGAATTGACTTTTCATTTTTTCAACTTTTAAGCTTTTAAAAGTGACCCGCATTTTTTAATATTGGGTTGAGGATTCAGACGTCTAATCTGACGTATTTTTTAAACTACAAATAAATCAAAAGATCCCATATCCGTAATATTTTTGGAAACCTCTTTTTTTCCTTTTAGGGCAATAACAAAATCAAAAATGAAAATTTGTCGGACTATGTAGAAGTCTGAAACTTCAATCCAATATTTCTAATTGGAACCTAGATAATTCATGTACAACTTTATGAAACTTTTAAACCTGTATGATTTGAAATAATATGCCTTCAAGATTGATAAATTTTAAACTGAAAAACATACAAAATGAAACAAAAATAAAAATCTAAGAATCCAAACATTAGACCATTCAGAATAAAAAAGTGAATTTCGATTCGAAAGTTTTAAATTGCAAGAATTCTTAAACTTTTAGACGAGTTACGTTTAAATTGAAATCGTGCTATGTAATTTCGAAAGATTCAAATTAAAATGTTCAAAATTCTACAATTTGAAATTGGATAGATTATGAGAAAATTAAATTTTAAAATAGAAAAAATAGAAAAAGGATCTAAATCACTTTTCAGCTAAGATCTCTTTTCCACAAATCGCTTTTTGATTTAAGACTCATGATTAAAAAACTATAATAAAAAAAATCAAAATAATATTAAACTTTACAACTTAATTTTAACCTCTTCTTCGAGTGACGTTTTGCAAATTTGTTTGTTTTTATGATACTGAGATACGTTTTCGACAATGAGATACAGGCTATGATATTTGGCTGGTATTTTTCTTTACTGGCTGTTGTTCTGATTCATTTTATTTTTTAGTTTTATAAAATTATTGTCCTTTCACGTAAATAATCTTATTGTTTTCATCTTTTTGCTTAGACTTAACCAATTTCTATCGAAAGTTATATCTTAACTTCTAACTCTAACATCAGCAGACATTTTGATAATTACTTACATCACTTATCGACCATCATCATACTTTGTAATCAATTTTAAAATTAATTAAAGATTATTAAATTTTATTTTGACCATAAATGGCTTCAAAATAATGTATGTGAAAGTTTTTACACAACGTAGTTAATTTTTATCGCCCATAACTTTCATATTGAAAAAATCTTTAATTGTAGACTATGATCTGAAGTGTATCGAATCCCCCGGAACATTGTACTTTTATATGAAAAAAATTGTAAAACAATTTCATACTCTATCAAAGAATTTTCTAAAATGTGTTTAAAATTATTACCGTGAAAAATGGATGATTATAATGGGTTGATAATAAAAAATACCGCTGCGAACAACTATGGATCTATTCACTATGGGTGTATTTGTTTGCGCTCATTTTATGTGCATTTTGCTTCCTCATAGGCACCAAATAAATTTGCTTCCTTATAGAGGAATGCTTTTCTCTAACAAAAAAAAAATTGGATACTTTCAATATTTTTCAAGCTTATGTTTCTGTCATACAGAAAATCTTATTTGCAGAAAATCAGAGAGTGCATCAGAATGTCAATCGATGTGTTCTGTTACAAGGAACTATTTTTTAACTTACAGTTGTGTTATATTCCAAATTAAAACAACGGTTTTCTTGATAGAAACAATGTAACTTTTTTTTTACTTTCTAAGCTGCTATTGATAAATCAAGAATGGTCATCGAAAGTTCATTAATCCACGCGTCTCAAAGACGCAAACAATTACACCGAATATAGTACTGTTATATTCCCAATATAAAAAAAATCCTCTTATAAATAAGGTCAATAATTTTGTTCAAAACTTTAAAAACCATATTGGTATATTATATTGGCCGTTAAAGATTCTTCAATTGGGCAAACGAAGTGTCTCGAAGACGCGAACAAATATATTATATACATTACACTGTATTCCCAATATTAAAAAAGTTTTCCTCATATCATGAAGATAAACAATATATTTTTTAAATTTAGAAATTGGTATTTCTAGATCATAAAAGTTCATAGATAATTCGACGTGTCTCGAAGATACGAACAAACATGTCAGATACAGTACTGTAGTATTCTTAATATGAGACAAAGTTTTTCTCATATAAACAGAATACACAAGTTTCTTTGAAACTTCGTAACTCGGTACTGTTGTGTCATAATAGGTTCAACAATAGGTCGATCGATGCGTCTCGAAGATGCGAACAATTGCACTGGATATAGTATTGTTGTATTTTGAATATAAAAATTTTTTTTCTCATATAAACTAGTGATGTATTCGAGACGATTTCGAGAAAATTCGAGATTTTCTTGAAACATTTTTTTTTCGAATTTTCTCGAAATCGTGTCGAATGCATCACTAATATAAAAAGAATAAACCATTTTTATGAAACTTCATAAATCGGTACTGGTATGTCATAAAAGTTTGAACAATAGGTCGATCGATTCGTCTCTAAGACGTGAACACATATACTCAGTGGTGTAGTCGAGGTCTGGCGGCGCCAGGCCACTTTCTTGTCACACGGAAAATTTTTCCAGTTATGGATAGATTATTCTTTTAAATAAAATTTATGTAGATAACGTATTGCATTCAATACAAAACACTTGAAATTCCTAAGATTTCCAGCCGAAATATATTGCTTTTTCAACAAAATAGTTGATTTTTCAACCAAAAAAGGTTTTCTACCCAAAGAGATGAATTTTCAACAAAAAAGACGAATTTTCAACACAAAAAAAAAATTAATTTTGAACTAAACAGTTGCATTAACAACCAAATAGATTAACTTTGCAGTAAAAGCGACGAGTTTTCCGCAATATAGTCAAAGATTTAACCAAATAATAACATTTTCAAGACAAAAAGACGAACAATTTCGAAGACAGTTGAATTAAAAAAAACGTACTTTTCGGCCAAGAAAGATGAATTTTCAACCAAGAAGGATGTTTTTTCTACCATAAAATATGAGTTTTTGACCTAAAAGGATAAATTTTTAACAACATAGTTGAATTTTCATCCAAAAATGATAACTTTAACAAATAATTAAATTTTCCAGAAATAATTAGATGTTTAACAAAATAGTTGAATTTCTAACCAAATAGTGGAATTTTCAGCATACAAAGATACATTTTCAATCAAATAGTCGAATTTTCGCACAAAAAAGATAACAATTCAATCAAATATTTGAATTTTCAAGACAAACAGACAAATTTTTTAGAAGACCGTTGAATTTTTATTTTAAAAAAATCATTTTCAACCACGAAAGATGAATTTTCCACAAAAAAGTAAAGTTTTAAAGCTAAAAAGTCGAATGTTTTAAAAAACAATCAAGAAAGATGAATTTTCAACAAGATAGTTAAATTTTCAATCAAAAAGTTAACTTTCAACAAACAAGAATAATTTTCTACCCAAAAAGGCGACTTTTTAATGAAATATATGAATGTTCTACCAAATAATTAAATTTTCAACCAAAAAGTTGAATTTTCAACAAAGAAGATTAATTTTCTGCAAAAAGACGAGTGTTCAAGAAAAGACATTAATTTTCTAACAAACAGTTGAATTTTAAAATTATACAATATACAGGATAAAGTTTCAACCAAAAATGGAATGGTTAAATTTTCATATAAGAACTGTGATAAAAAAAAACTTTGAACAAGAAAAAAAACGAATTATCAACAAAATTGTTAAATTTTCAATCAAAAAGACGAATTTTCTACAGTACAGTAGAATTTTCAACATAAAAGTTCATTTCAAAGCAAATAGTTGAAATTCCAACTCTAATTATGGATCCTCTAAACAAACAAAAATGAATGTTTTTACAAAATTGTTCAAATTTAAGTCGAGTGATCTATTTTTCGAGCAAAAAAGATGAATTCTCAACTAAGAATATAGTAACAGTTGATATTTCAACCAAAGAAATGTACTTTCAACCAAAAAGGATCAATTTTCAACCAAGAAGATTAAATTCCTACTAAGAAGGACGAATTTTCAGCCAAAAAGTTAACTTTTTAACTGAAAAATATCAATTTTTAACAAAAATTGAAAAGTTTAATTGTCAGTTTCAAAAATTTATTTTCAACCAAACATCAAACGAATTTTTATCAAAATAGTTAAATTTTCAACCAAAGAGATGAATCTTCTGCTAAAAAAATGAATTTTTAACAAAGTAGTTGAATTTTTGATAAAAAAGATGACTTTTTGAAATATAGTTACATTTTCAACAAAATAATTAAATTTTCAACCAAATAATAGAATTTTTAACCAAACCAGATGAATTCCGAACCAAAAATATAATAGTAGCCTTTTAAAAAAAAAGAACTTTTACCTAAAAATATAGTTGGATTTTCTGATTGGGTTAAAGTTCTTAGTGTTATCTAAGTTCGTAACGTTATTTCCACTAATGCCCTCGCCCCCCTGTTACAACCTTAGTTTTCAGCCCCCCCCTCAAACTGAAAACGTAGCATATACTAGATATCGTATTGTTGTATTTCGAATATAAAAAAAGTTTTTCTCATATAAACAAGGTAACATTTTCTGTTTGAAATCTCTAAACTAAAAAAAGGCACTTCTCAATGGCCAATCTAGCTCAAAATCCTATCAGACCTGAATATAAGTCGGAGCTACAATTCGTCCAAATTTTATGATTTTTATGATTTTCTTTTACTTTTCGAGATATGGGTAACAGAAAAAAATACACACACACGCACGAATATACGGGAATTTTTCAATAATTGTATTGTCGAACTCCTGGGGTCGAATTATATCGAAATATGTCAAAAAAGTAGATTTGAAAATTTAGGTCATTACGAACCTCCCTCTATGAGGAAGCAATATAATTAATAATAAATTTTATTTAAATATAAGATTTTATCCCAGGTTGTTTGATTCTGAATTTTTATAGTATAAATTCATAAAATTTTTAACATCTTTTCCGCCCTAGGGACTTTCTGGAAGTAAATACAAACAAGTACAAAATACAAAATGAGGCTATTGAAGACTTGCAAATTCAAGATTCTACAATATTCTTGATGTGTGTGATTTAGAAAAATGTAATTTTAATAAATTACAATTGAGAACTATTCAATTTTGAAGATGATTTATAAATCAAAATTATTTCTATTCTATATCTTCCATATTGAAGAAATGTCAAATGTAAATCGCCAGAATTACAAAATTTTAAACAGTAAAACTTAAAACTTGCATAATTTTTTATTGTAAATGTTTAAAAGTAAAAAATCTTCAATTCTGAAGATTTACTATATACTGACCTACAATTATGAAGAGTTATAATTGAACATTATTGAATTTTTAAAATATTGAATTGAAAATTCGCAATTCAAAATTTTTCCATTTTTAAGATTACGGATGGAAGAATAATTCAAGTGGAATATTCATAGCTTAAAATTATGTAATTTTGAATGTTTTTTTGAAATATGTAGTTCAATTTTTAAGATTTACAATTCAATGACCTAAAATTATAAAGAGTTATAATTGAACATTATTGAATTTTAAAAATATTGAATTAAAAATTCGCAATTCAAAATTCTTCCATTTTTAAGATTAGGGATTGAAGAATAATTAAAGCGGAATATTTATAGTTTAAAATTATGTAATTTTGAACGTTTTTTTGAAATATGTAGTTCAGTTGTTAAGATTTACTGTTCAATGACCTAAAATTATGAAGAGTTATAATTGAACATTATTGAATTTTAAAAATATTGAATTGAAAATTCGCAATTCAAAGTTATTCTTCCATTTTTAAGATTAGGGATTGAAGAATAATTAAAGTGGAATAAATTTTGAACGTTATTTTGAAATATATAGTTCAATTTCTAAGATTTACAATTCAATGTCCTACAATTATGAAGAGTTATAATTGAACATTATTGAATTTGAAAAATATTGAATCGAAAATTCGCAATTCAAAATTCTTCCTTTTTTAAGATTAGGGATTGAAGATTAATTAAAGTGGAATATTCATAGTTTAAAATTATGTAATTTTCAACGTTTTTTTTGAAATATTTAGTTCAATTTTTAAGATTTACAGTGGGAAATTCATCAATTTGTAAGATATGCAATGAAAGACTTCAATATTTAATGTGTATAATAAAAAATGATACAAGTTTGATTACCTTTTTGAAATAGTTAAATTCTGAAGATTAAAATTTATTTAATTTTGAAGACCTAAAATTGGAATGTATTCAATTTTATACATTCACAATGGAAAATTCTTGAATTGTAAACAGTAAAAATGATAGCGATGATTTATATTTTTCGAAACTCTTATAATTTTATTTTTACATGTGTAGCGTAATTATGTTTCCTTTTATAAAAAAAGGAATAGTAATTTGGGTGACTTGAATAGTGAGTAACTAAATTGTACTTAATCAGACATCACTGCATTTTTTTTTAAAGTACGTAATATATGCAGGGGGGGGGGCAGTGAAAGTAAATTTACGAACTTAGATAACGTCTAGTAGGATTCCTGATGATAAATTTCTCTCTTTTTTTCATTTTCTAATCAATTCTTTTTTCCCCGGTTTTTAAGAAACTTCCACTTTTCTTGTGACTTAATAGAACCCAATAAGAGATCCAACTATTTTTAACTTAAAGTTCATTTTTTTGGTTGCAAAGTCTACTATTATATTTTTGTTTATGATTCATCTAGTTTGGTTAAAAATTCTACTATTCACTTTAAAATTTAATTCTTTTTTTTTAATTGAACTATTATGTTTCAAAATAAGATTTTTTGATTAAAAATTCAACTAATTGGTTGAAAGTTTAACTAAATTTGTTAAAACTTCCTTTTTTTTAAGATTCATCCCTTTGGTTGAAAATATAACTATTTTCTTAAATATTAATTTTTAAAACTGAAACTTCATTCTAATTTTCTTGATAATTCAACTGTTTTGTAGATAATTCGTCTTTTAAGCTTCAAAATTCAATAATATTAATAAAAATTCATATATATATACCATTAAACCATAAATTGTTGATAATTTGTATTTTTTGGTAGAAGATCGACCTACTTTGTTAAAAATTCATTTTTTCAAGATTCACCTCTCTGGTTGAAAATTTAACTAATTAGTTGAAAATTTATCTTTCCTGAATGAAAATTACCTTCCTTGTTGAATATTATTCTTTTTTGCTTTAAAAGTGAACTGTTTTTAAAAATATTCGACTTTTTAGACAAAACATAACTCTTTTGTTGAAAATTCGGCTTCTTTGGTAGAAAATTAAACTTCTTTGTTGAAAATTCATTTATTTTGTTGAAAATTCGACTTTTGATGAAAAATGACTCTTCTTAGTTGAAAATTCATCTTTGTAGATTAAAAATGCAGCAATTTGGTTGAAAATTTAACTATTTTCTTGAAAGTTTAATTATTTTGTGGAAAATTCAACTATTTTGTTAAAGTCATCTTTTTTGGTAAAAAGTTCAACGGTTTGGTGAACATTCGTCCTTTTGGGTTGAAGACTTATCTTTTATGGTAGAAAAATCGTCTTTCTTGGTTAAAAATGAAATTTTTGTTTTTGTTGAAAAGTGATTTACTTAACTGCAAATTTATTTATTCCATTTTCTTGTATTTTGTTGAAAATTCGCCTTTTAATAAAGAATTAATCTTCTTGGTTGAAATTCATCTTTGTAAATTAAATATGCAGCTACATATTTGGTTACAAATTCAACTATTTTCTTGAATGTTTAATTATTTTGTTGATAACTCAACTATTTTGTTACAGTAATTTGTTTTGTCGAAAGTTCAACGGCAGTTTTTTGTTCATAGTTGGCAACAGGTTGAGGGGGGGGGGGGGGCTCCAGTGGCAGTAACATTGCGAATTTATGTTTTGGTTAAAAATTCTATTTGATTGAAAATTTAATTATTTTGTTGAAAATGCAACTTTTTGGTTAAAAACTCATCTTTTTTGGTCAAAAATAAAACTACATGGTTGAAAGTTGTATTACTTTGTTAAATATTTATCGTTTTGGTTGAAGATTTATCTCTTTGGTTCAAACTTCAACTATTTTATTGAATATTTGTATTTTTGTATTGCATTCAACTTTTTTTAATTTAAATTATAGTGTTTTTCAACTACCTGGTTGAAAGTTGAACTATTTTGTTGAAAATAAATTTTTTTGATGAAGATTCATTATTTTAGTTGAAAATTCATCTTTAGAGTGAAAAATTTAACCAGTTTTTTAAAATGAAAATATTATTGGTTTAAAATTTATAGTTTTGATTGAAAATTGATCTTTTCTATTTGAAAATTCAACTATTTGGTTGAAAATTAATCTTTTTGGAGAAAATTAAACTATTTTGGTAGAAAATTCAACTCTGTGGTTAAACATTAAACTATTTATTTGAAAAATTAACTTGTTGGTAGAAAATTAACTTTTTTCTTAATAATTCATAGTTTCGGTTTAAAAATTCAAGTGTTTTGTGGAAAGTTCATCTATTTTGTTGAAAATTCGTCTTTTTGGGTAGAAAATGATTTTAATTTTTTTTAAATTCATCTTTTTGACTGTGCATTCAACTATTTTGTTAAATGCTCGTCTTTTTGGTTTAATTTAACTCGAAGAAAATTCATTTTTTTGTTGACAATTCATTTTCTAAACTGAAAATGTAACTATTCCATTTTTGGTTGAAAGCTTATCTTTTTTAATTGAAAATTAAACTATTTTATTAAAAATTAAACTATTTGATTAAAAAATTAACTCCTTCATAGAAGATTAACTTTTTTGATGGAAGTCCATAGTGTTTAGTAGAAAATTCAACTTTTTTGTGTAAAATTAACGTATTTTGTTCAAAATTCGTCTTGTTTGGTTCAATTAAACTGATAGAAAATTCGTTTTCCTTATTAATTAATTTTTTAAACTGAAAATGTAACTATTCCATTTTGAGTTGGCAACTTCTGCTTTGTTTTTGAAAATTCAACTATTTGATTTTGGGTGGAAAATTCAATTGTTTTGTGAAAAATTTACGTATTTTGTTGAAAATTCATCTTTTTTATTCAATTTAACTGGTAGAAAATTCGTTTTTTTTTGTGTTAAATATTAATTTTTGAAACTGAAAATACAACTATTCCATTTTTGGTTGAAAATTTTTTTTTCTCAATTTAATTATTTGGTTCAAAATTCAACTATTTTGGTAGAATATTTAACTATTTGGTTAAAAATTAAACTGTTGGTTTAAAAAATGAACTTCTTGATAGAAAATTCACTTTTTTTGTTGAAAATTCAGTGTTGGGTGGAAAATTAAACTGGTTTTTGGAAAATTCATGTATTTTGTTAAGAATTTGTGTTTTTTAGTTGAATTCAACCTGTTGGATAATTGTTTTTTTTTTCTGAAAAATTAATTTTAAACTGAAAGTGTAACTATTACATTTTTGGGTAAAAACTTATATTTTTTAGTTGAAAATTCATCTCTTTGGTTGGAAATTTAACTATTTTCTTGAAAATTGATTTGTTGCGAAATATTCATATTTTCTGGTTGAAAATTCAATTTTTGTACAGAAAATTAATCTTTTGGCATAAAGCTTCAACAATTTGGGTGAACTTTTTTTTCTTTCATGACCGGAAAATCTTTATTTGTTGAAAAGTCGTCTCTTAGGGTTTAAAAATATTTTTTTTCCATGAAATTTTATCTTTGTTGGTTGAAGTATCAACTAATATACTTTTTTGTAGAGAATTCATCTTTTTAGGTTGAAAATTCAATTATTATATTGAAAATGTAATTAGTTTGTTAAAAATTCAAGTATTTTGATAAAAAAGTCATCTTCAGTGGTAGAAAAGTCATTTTGTTTTGTATAAAATAAATAAATAAATGTTTACATTTTTAAATTATATCTGAAATATTGTTTTTACCGTTTACAAAAGATCCTATGTTGAAAATATTATAAGAATAAAATGGTGGTATTTGAATGTTAATGGTCAGGGAAAATGAAAAATTAGTCAAGGAAAAATCAGGGAATTTTGAAAATGAAGTTTTCATGCTGCAAAGCATGTATTATCTTGAATACGAAAAATTCCCATTAGTTTCCCTGACCAATTTTTCATTTTCCCTGACTGTTATAAATTTTTCTTTCAGATTTAATTTTCAACCAAAGAAATTAATCTTTAACCAAAAAAAATTAATTTTCAGCTAAGAAGATTAATTTTTTACCAAATAGACGAGTTTTCAACTTAAAAAGATAGGTTTTCAACCCCAGGTGGAGTATTTATATTTACAGTTTAAAAAATTGAATTTGAACCATCAAAACCGAATTTTCAACAAAATAACTAAATTTTCAACCAAAGAAATGAATTGTCAACCAAAATGATGAATTTTTCACAAAAAATATTAATACTATACCACGAATGACGAATTTTCAACAGAATAGTTAAATTTTCAACCAAAGAAATTAATTTTTAGCAAAACAGTTAAATTTTTAACAAAAAAAAAAGGTTTTTGAATTAAAATGATGAATCATCAATCAAAAAAATGATTTTTTAACAAAGTAGTTCCACTTTCAACTAAGCAGTTTAATTTTGAACCAAAAAAATGTAATAGTTGATATTTCAACCAAAAAATATTTTAATTTGAAACCAAAAACAGTTGAATCATAAGCAAAGAAGATGAATTTTCAACAAAATAATTAAAAATCCCCGACCAACAAAATACATGAATTTTCAACTAAAAAAGATAAATTTTCAACTAAAAAAGATAAATTTTCAACCAAAAGTGGAATAGTTATATTTTTAGTTAAAAAAATTAATTTTGAACAAAAAAAGGCATTTTTAACAAAATAGGCAAATTTTTAACCAAGGAAATTAATTTTTGACCAAGCAGTTAAATTTTCAACAAAAAAAAAGGTTTTTGAATTAAAATGATGAATCATCAAGCAAAATATTAATTTTTAACAAAGTTGTTAAACTTTCAACTGAGCAGTTGAATTTTCAAAAAAAAAATGTAATAGTTGATGTTTCAACCAAAAAATATTTTAATTTGAAACCAAAAAAGGTTGAATTAAAGTAAAAAAGACGAATTTTCGATAAAATACTTGAAAATCTTGCATTAAAAAAGATTAGTTTTTAAACAAACAGTTGCATTTTAACAAAAAAAGAGGTTCCTGCGATAACAGATGAATTTTTAAATCAAAAAGACGAATTGTAGCATTTTCAACAAAAGTCAACATTTTTAAAAAATAATTCACAACGATCTGTACAATATGTTAATTATTTTAAATACAAATTTTCGTTTTTGGCCATGAGAAATCTGGACATGGTACAAAAAACTCAGAAAATCAGGACAGCGATAAAAAAATCAGGCCATGTCCTGATAAATCAAGACGTCTGATTACCCTACCTAAGGGGACGTCCATAAATCACGTGACTCGGTTTTTTCAGCCGATCACGTGACGTTTTTAATTATAAATTTATTTTCAAAAAAGATTATAAGAAACACAATTTCCAACTAATTAACCTTCTCATGTAACAAATTACATAATTTGCATATAATTTTATTTTAAAAAAGTTAGTAAATTTAATTAATTAAATTATTAAGTTAGATAGAGGTAGTTTTTAATGCTTTAAAATTAATTTTAACTCTTTAACTATTAGTTTAAAAATAGTTTTTTTTTTAGAAACATAAATTATTTTAATTGTTGTAGCATTGTTTATAACCGAATTCATTAAACTTCTTTCTCATTTTTGTTTTCTTCATATATGCACATACGCATAATACATAGAATTTTATAAAAAAATACTTCATTATGTAAAGCTATATATTTTT
>CAKNYM010052570.1:273033-291475 GCA_932195095.1 Andricus curvator
ATATAATATAAACTTCTTCCTTATTTTTGTTTTCTACATATTATATGCACATACGCATAATACATAGAATTTTATAAAAAATTTAAAGTCTTTATTTGAAAAAGAAGTATTTTTTTATAAAATTCTATGTATTATGCGTATGTGCATATAATATGTAGAATATATATATATATATATATATATATATATTCATAAAAATTAGAAAATGTTAATAATATAATTTTCAGCAATAATATCACGAAAGTCACGGGGGTGGGGGTGGGGTCGAAATTTAGCAAAAAACCGATCCCGTGATTTATGGACGGCCCCTAACGTATTTTATATAGGGTTCCTAAGGCCCAATCCGAGCCTGAGGTACCCTCTTATTATCATACACAAAGATCCGAAAAAAAATATTCATGTATATTTGATTGTGGTCCCACATAGTGTGGAGGAGAGGCAGAGTCGTGGGCCGCTTGGAAGAAGCGGGACTTTCAGTTTCTTTTGGGGTCCCGCGAGTGCAAGACCGCGCAACAAGCGCAATATTATACGCGTGAAAGTTTCACTCGTTTTGTCTCAGCATCCAGCAGATTCGCAGGTACTTGGTTTTTGTCCGATGGCCAAGATCATTTTATTGTGTGTGAATGTGTCTAGAAGTCATGATCGAGCCATTCAGTGAAACTAAGTGCAACTGCAGTGCATTTTTCGTGATTTATAATTGATGGCTCTCTATCTAAAGGTCATAAGCAAGGAAATTATTTGCATACAATGAAAAGGAAGCTGTTGTTTCACTAGAAAAATTAGGAAAAAAAGTTACAATTTATATTACCTAACGTCATTTCATTTTCACACCATTTCTTTATTACGTAATATCACTATCTCTCGAATTGAGAGGTTTTTGCTTCGATTAAAGAATTCATTGGACCGAATCCATTTCAAATCAGACAGGATTCTACACTTTAAATCGAAAAATCTCTCGGGCACGAAATATGTTGTTTTTTAGAGGAAATTAGGCGATACGTATTTTTCCGATTTGCAAACAAAATTTTTTCTGAAAAGTTATGTGTATTTGAATTTTGTGCTATGTTTGTCAAAAAACCCGAATTTTTTTCTTTAAACATCTATAAATTTTGACCTAATTGAGGCTGCTGTTTTTTTGACAAATTAAAAGTCGATTTTCTCAAAAAAGCCAGCCTTAAATTTTTTGCCAATTTTTTTTTGAATTTGTACTTTGATAAGAAAGATATCTTGTAAGTTTGATGTTGGCTAAATAACTTTTGTGGGCAGGAGCATTTTTTTCTTACAATCAACTTTTCTACTTTTGTCGAGAACAATGACCGATACGAAAAAATGTTAACAAACAAGTTTGCACATCTGAAAACGTTCTTTGAAAAATGTCTGTTGTTCTTTTGCGTTATCTTCCATCGTTTACGAGAAAAATTCAAATATTAAATTTTTAGGAAAAAGAAATTCTCCTGGCCTCAAAAATGTTTCAGCCCGCATGATGCTGATAAGATACCTTTCTTGTATTAGCAGAAATTGTAAAAAATATGCGCAAAAAATGAAAAAGGTGGGGTCTTCCAGAAAATCTTTTTGTTTGTTTCTTCAAATTTTAAAAACAGGAAAAAGGGAAGACCACCCTACAGTAGATAATGAACATACAGCAGATAATCCTTAATTTAGAATACTAATGTATGTAAAATAAATAATTTAATTCATAATTAAGACATGAGTTAAGACAATTAAAATTATGATTAATTATTTTAGGTTTATTTGCGATTTTAATTAATGATTATCCACTGCAGGCTCATTATCTACTTTACCTATATAAATGCATTAAATGTGCGAAAATATTTTATTTATTTATTTATATTCTTTATGAAAAGTACAACTTCAAATTTCCAGTTTTCTAACCTAATATTTTACTAGTTTTAAAACTATTCTGATTTAGTTTACATAAAAATATTATCAAAAATTCAATTTATTTATAGCAGGCTTTAGAGTTTTCCCCCTATTCCCCGCTTTTCCCCTTTTACTCGTTTTTCATCTTAAATGCGCAATGAATTATAAGAATCCAATAATTATTTATTATTATTTGGCTGAAAATTTAATTATTTTGTGAAAAATTAAACAATTTTGTTGAAAAGTCATAAACTATTTTGGTAGAAAATTTAACGTATTGAGTTTAATTTAATTTAATTTTGGTTGAAAACGAACCTTTTTTATTCAAAATTCATATTTTTGGGTTGAAAGCTCATGTTTTCGACTTAAACATTCACCAATTTGGTTGAAATTTTTTTTCTTCCTTGCCTGAAAAAGCTTTCGTGGTTAAATATTCGCCTTATTTGTCGAAACTTCATCACCTTGATTGAAAATTTAATCATTTAGTGGATAATTCTTTTTTTGTTTGAAAATTAATTTTTTTTACTGACATTTTTTTTCTTTTTTTTTAGTAGGAACTTGCTGTATTTTATTGAAAATTCGTATTTTTTTGAGTAGAAAATTAATTTTATTGGTTTAAAATTCAACTATTTTAGTTGAATATTCATCATTTTAGTTGAAAATTTATTTTTTTCGCTGAAAATTCTTTCCTTTTTTAATTTAACTTTCTCATTTTTTGTGGATAATTTAGTTTTTTTAGTTGAAAATTCAACAAATTGGTGGAAAATCTAACTTATGCTGAAAATTCGTTTTTTTTTAATCGAAAAATTAACTTTTTTGAACTAAAAATGTAATTATATTCCATTTCTGGTTGAATATTTATATTTTTTAGTTGATAATATTCATGTATTCTGTAGAAAATTTGCTTTTTTGGCTGGAAAATTTAAGGATTTTTTAAAAGAAGTCATCCATATTAGTTTAAAATTCAACTATTTGGTTGAAAATTAACTTTTTGATTGAAAATGTACTTTTTTCTTGAAAATCCATATTTTCGGGTTAAAATTTTGTCTTTTTTATTTGAAAATTCAACAATTATTTTAAAAAAATTTTCATACATGACTGAAAAATCTGTTTTGTTTGAAAACTCATTTTGGTATAAAAAATAACTTCTTATTTTGGGTAGAAAATTTAAATATTTGGTTGAAAATTCATTTTTTTGTTGCTGAAAATTCATCTTTTGGTTAAAAATTCCACTATTTTTTCAGAAATAATTTTTTTTTTCTGGAAAATTTATCTTTTTTCATTGCAAATTTCACTAATTGGTTCAAAACGTATCCTTTTGAGTTGAAAATTTAACTATTTGGGTGAAATTTCAACGACTTTGTTAAAAATTAATTTTTTGTTAAAGATTCATAATTTTAGTTGAAAATTTATAGAGCGTTTCAAATTTTCATTGCATTTACCTTATTTCCCCTGTTTTTAAAGTATTTTGATCTGTGAAGACTGTTATCGATACAATCAAAAAATGTTTTTTTGAGTTTATGTAAGACTATTTACAATGTATTTTACTATTTAAATCAATGAAATTAAAAAAATAACTGATTTATCAGTTGAAATCCTTAGTACTGATTTACTTAGTTGAATTTTTACTAATTCAGATTTAGAAAGAACACTGACACCTTTACATGTTTATGATACAAAACTTCGTCTTGAAATACATATTAAGAAATAATGTTCTTTTTCATGTATTTAAATACTCTTTAGAATTTTCTACTTTCACATTAAGATTCATCTTGAATTTCAGAGTAGGGCCTTTTTTGCCCCATTGTTCGCAGTTCTACTTTTTAGTAGTTCCAAGACTAATGAAGAACTTTCATAATTTCTAAAACTTAAATCAATTTTTAACATAGTCAGGTATCACTTTGTGCGACACCTTTCTTTAATCCATTTGTTCTATAATCTGCAGCAGTCATAGTGAATTCGTAATTATGTGTTTACGTATCCTATAATCGACACAATGACTTGTTGCCAGGAGCCTGGGGCTCGCCCATATGTTATTCAATGCTTTTTCCACTTATTTATCACATGAATTTATCAAATAATCTTTTTTTAATTTCGAAAGTTGATTTTCCAACTGGAAAAAATTCAGATTTATGTGCATTATGGAATTTTTTAATTCAAAATTCAACTAATTGGTGGAAATTTCACCTAAATTTGTTAAAACTTCATTTTTTTGTTGAAGATACATCTCTTTGGTTGAAAATTTAACAATCTGGCGGAAAACTCATATGATTTGTAGAAAATTCGTCTTTTTTGGTAGAGAATTAATTTCCTTAACTGAAAATGTAACTATTCCATTTTTGGTCTGAAAATCAAACTTTCCTTCACTCAACTCCCGATTCTGGGCCGGCCGAAGATCGGACGGCCCAGAATCGGGAGTTGAGTGTAGTTGAAAATTCAACTATGTGATTGAAATTTCATCTGTTTTGATTGAGGGTTCAAAGATTTTGTTAAAAATTCGTCTTTTTAGTTCAATTCAGCTGTTTTTGATTTCAAATAAAAATCTTGTTTGGTTGAAATATCAGCTATTACATGTTTCGTTGAGAACTCATTTGTTTTGTAGATAATTCGTCTTTTTAGCTAAAAAATTCAACAATTTGGCGGAAAATTCATCTTTTTGGGTGAAAATTTAACTATTTGGTAGAAAGTTCATTTTTTAATTGAAAATTCGACTACTACTTCGTTAAAAGTTGACCTAGTTTGGTTGAAGTTTTTTTAATTCACCCCTTTGTTTGAAAACTTGTTTTTGTTTGGGTAAAACGGAATTTTTTTGACTGAAAGTTTTATTATTCCATTTTTGGTACAAAATTTATTCTTTGTGATTAAAAAAAATCAACTATTTATTAGAAAATTCCTGTATTTTGTTGAAAATTTGTATTCTTTAGCAAAAAATTGATCCCTTTGGTTCAAAATCTAACTATTTTGTTAAAAATTAGGTTTTTGTTCAGTTAAAAATGATCCTTTTTATTTGAGAATTTAAGTATGCCATTTTTGATAAAAATTTATCCTTTCCATTATGAGTTAGAAAATTCATGTATGTTTTGCTTTGAAACTTCGTCTTTCTGGGTAAAAAATGAATCTTGTTCCGAGCATTTTTTTACCGAAATAACGATTTCTAAAAGAAGCCCGAAAAATTGTTGTTTTGAGGTTTTGTTAAGATTATATTTTTGGTTTGAAATTCATCTCATTTGGTTAAAAATTCTATTAGGTTGAAAATTTAATTATCTTATTGAAAATGTAAGTCTTTTGTTCAAAAGTCATCTTTTTTATTGAAAATTTAACTACTTGGTTGAAAGTTTAACTACTTTGTTAAAATTTCATTCTATTTACTGAAGATTCATTATTTTATTTAAAAATTCAACCATTTGATTAACGATTCAACTATTTTGTTGAAAATTAGTTTTTGTTTGGTTAAGAATTAATTTGTTTAACTGAAAATTGAACCATTCCAAATTTGGTTCAAAATTAATATTTTCTAATTGAAAATTCAACTATTTGGCAAAAAATTCGTCCTTTTTGGTTAAAAATGCATCTGTTTGGTTAAAAGCTAATCTGTTTTGGTTTAGGATTCAACTAATTTGTTGAAAAATCATCCATTTCTTGTTAAAAAATCAACTACTTTGTTTAAACTTACACGACTTTAAGAAAAATAATTTTTTGTTTGATAATTTCATCATTTTATTTAAAAATCCAACCATTTGAATAAAATTTTAACTAACATTGTTGAAAAATAGTTTTTTTTTTGGTCAAGAATTAATTTGTTTAACTGAAAATTTATCTATTTCAAATTTGGTTCAAAATTAATATTTTCTAGATAAAAATTCAACTATTTGGCTGAAAATTCATCCTTTTTGGTTAAAAATGCAACTGTTTAGTTGAATATTAATCTGTTTTGGTTGAGGATTCAACTATTTTGTTGAAAATGTGTCTTTTTTTTTAAGTCAACTGATTTGTTTAAGCTTACATTTCTTTTTAAAAAATTCATTTTTTTGTTTGAAGATTCATATTTTAAGTTGAAAAATGCATAGTTTCGGTTTGAAAATTGAACTGCTCTGTAGGCAATTCGTTTTTTTTTATTGAAAATTCAACAATCTGTTATCAAATTTAACTATTTGGTTAGAAATTCATTTTTTGGGTTGAAAATTCAAATACTTGGTTAAAAATTAAATTATTCTCATGAAAATTTAACTTTTTGGTAGTTAATGAACTTTATTGTTGAAAAATCATATTTTCGGTTTGAAAATTCAAATGTGTTGTGGATAAATGGTTTTTTTGGCTTCAAAATTCAACAATTATGTTGAAAATTCATGTATTTTTTTGAAAATCCATGTAATTTGTTAAAAATCTAACTATTTGGTCAAAAATTGTTCTTTTTTGGTTAAAAGTTCAAATTTTTTGTTAAAAGTTAAACTTCTTTGTTAAAAATTCATTTTCTTAAATTCACCTTTTCGGTTGAAAATTTAACTTTTTTGTTGAAAATTCGTGTTTTTTTTTGGTTGAAAATCAATTTTTTTGTCTGAAAATTTAGCTATTCCATTTTTGGTTGGAAATTTATTCTTCATAAGTTGAAAAATCAAGTGTTTGGTAGAAAATTTAAGTATTTTGTTGAAAATTTGTCCTTATAGTTAGAAAATTAATCTTGTTTGTTCAAAATTCATGTTTTTGGTTGAAGATTTAGTTGTTGTTGAAAATACGTTTTTTTTTGGTTAAAAAATCATCTCTTCTGGTAGAAAATCTTTTTTGGTTGAAAATGCAAACACTTTGTTGAAAATGCAATATATTTCGTCTTGAATTCCGAGGAGTTTAAAGTGTTACATATTGAATGCAGTATGGTATTTACATTATTTTGATTTAAAAGAATTTATTCCCCTATTATTTCCCTATTTTCGTGAAAAACCACTCTATTTCCCCTGCTTTGAGAGAATTTTCGAGTTACGTTACTTTTCTGGGGGGGGGGGGGTCCAAAATAGTCCAAAATTGGTAACGTACTTTATGGACAGCCCCTAACAACTAAGTTGAAGTTAGCTAAATATTAAAAAATTAAACTTTTACAGTTTTACAATTTGATAAATTTATGTGATAAATAAGTTTTAAAAATATTGAATTTTATTATAGTTATAGTAGCTAACTGAGAATTAAATATCCTTTTATTTTTATACAGCGAAATTATAATTTATCTAAAATCAAAAAGTAGAATTTCTTCCCCCTTAGTAATTAGTAATTTAAAATTTTAAGTCTTTGCACGTAAGCTTTGTTGTTAGTTGAAAACACTTTCTAAATTTCGCCGTCCCATAGATCTTACCGCTTAAGGCTATAGTCTATAGCCCACATAGTTAATTTAAAATTCGTTTTCGAATCAATATATTCAGGGAAAGTATTTTTATTTTAATAGGAGTGGCTAGTGGCTCTACTCTTTCTATTTAATTAAGAATCACTTTAATAAATAAATTTTATTTTTATTTATGAATACGGAAGACACAATAATAATTTCTTGAGACAAGAAGCAGCTTCTTTATTATCAAAATATTGTTTGGTCCATATTCGTATTCTTGTTTAATGCTATTATTTTTCCTGCTGTGCATGACTTGTACGTGCCTGGGATAATAATAATTATATCTTCATTTTTAATTTGAAAATATGCGCAGTTTTTAATTCTTTTGGAATCCAGTACATTGTAATCACAATTCATGACCTAATGATGCAAGGAAATTTTACGAGACACGCTTTAAACTTCGAACGTGATTTATCTCGCGTGATATTTAATTGAGTGCATTTTCTATGGGTCTGAAGCATATAACATAATAACTGAGTATGCAAATTTTATTCTCATTCGTCATTTAGATTGTCGTAAGTCAGAATACTGTGGACTTATATAATTATATGTAATATCCGAATTTTATTGGGTTTGAAGTGTTTAGCCAATCACCTTGCAATCTTGTTGCAATATTTTTGCAATCAGTTGCAATTACTTGGACTCATTGGCATGCAGATAATTTTAAATCTTGCTTTGAAAATATGCAGATTTTACATTGCTATTGATACTTGACAATATTTGACTTCTCATATCTTAAACTTTTATAAACGTATTTAAACAAATTTAATTATTTTTAAACGTATTTAAATCTATTTAAAATGATATCTTAACGATTGAAATAGTAAATAGTATATAGTGGCAAATTTTAGATTGCTATACATTTAGACATTTGAAATTGTTTAATTTGGCATGATTCCAATTAAACTTTTACATTTCAACGCTTTTCGAAATTTGTCAACATTAAAATTATTCACTATAAATTATCTGAAGTCTTCAAATGTGGAATGGAAATTGAAACATTTTTATGAACATTGTAAAAGGCGAATCTTAAATTTCCTGCTTTTTAAATAAAATATTTCAAATATGTATTGTACAAATTTGTTAAATTATTTACTAAATTTTACTCTGGATGGACTAAAAAGTCCATCCAGATATGAAGTTTATAATTTTAAATGACTCAAATTAGAAATTGTTTACGAATTCAATTATTTCTTAAAATTTTGTAATGCTTTAAACCTAAAATTCAAGAAATCAAATTTACAGAATAAAAACAAATAAAAATCCAATATTTAAATTAAATGTCATTATAAAATTCTGAGTATTTACAAAAAAAACTACGAATCTATCGATTAAATGGAGAGATTTAAAAGTGTTTTGTTCAAATTTGATCTTTAGATTCTAGTTTTTTTTATTCTGTAAGAATTTGATAATTTTTTAAAATATAAAAATATTTAATTTTTGGGTCTTACGCATTTTCAATCTGAATTGTTTAGTTATTGATATTTCAAATTTCAAATAATTCAATGTAAAATTATTTGTCATGAAATTCAAGAATTGACAAAGTTTGAGGTATTTATTTTTCAATATCTGAAAATTGCTCAATTTGAAACAGTTTTTAATTGGCAATTATTCATTCTTGAATACATGATACTTACAGTTGCCAATTCTTTAATAATTTTTCAAAATACATAATAAGTAATGCAAAAATAAATATTTGCAACTTTTGAATCATGATTTTAAAAAAATGTTGTAGGATCAAATCTGAAATCAATTCAATTTTGAACGCTGTAATTGGTAAATGTTTTTAATTTTCAACACTTTATGGATTTCACCACATTCTTACAATATAATTAAAAAAAAAAAAAAAAAAAACACGACACAAAAATTAAAAACAATACAAATTAATGAGTGACTGAATTATTTTAATACGCGTCTACAAACGTATTTAGAGGTGCTGATTTGAATGAGTATGGAGAGAATGTGAAATGAGAGAATGAACATTAAAAGAATGAGTATCGAGAAAATGAGTATTGAGAGAATGAGTATTGAGAGAATGTGTATTGAGAGATAGAATATTGAGAGAATGAGTAGTGAACGAAGTGAAAGGTGTAGTATTGATAGCATGTTTATTGAGAGAATAAGTATTGAGAGAATGCGTAACGAGCGAATGAGTATTAAGAGAATGAGTTATGAACGACTGAGTAATGAATGAATGAGTATTGAGAGAATGTGCTATGAGTTAATGAATATTAAGAGAATGAACATTGAGAGAATGAGTATTGAGAGAATGAATTATGAACGAATAAGTAATAAATGAATGAATATTGAGAGAATGAGTTATGAACGAATGAGTATTAAGAGAATGTGCAATGGAAGCATGAACATTAAAAGAATGAGTATTGAGAGAATGAGTATTGAGAGAATGTGTATTGAGAGAATGAATATTGAGAGAATGAGTAGTGAACGAATCACACAAAAAACAGAAGATAAACTTTACATCGATTTCCGACGAAAGATTATTCGCAACAAAAATTAACTTCAAAGGATAAACTTTACACAAATATCGGTTAAACTTTCTCTTGTTTTTCCATGACAAACACATGTATTTTGAAAGACGCGAAGTTGGCTGAACAAAACTTTATCGCTCTAAAAAATTTCCTGCAACAAATTTTATTCTTAGTTTTTTCTGTGATGAGTATGTATCGAGAGAATGAGTATTGACAGAAGGTATAGTATTGGTAGAATGTTTATTGAGAAAATAAGCATTGAGAGAATGCGTAGTGAACGTATGTTTATTGAGAGAATGAGTATTAGAAGAATGAGCATTGAAAGAATGAATATTGAGAGAATGAGTAATGAGAGAATGAGTAATGAACGAATGAGTATTGAGAGAATAAATATTGAGGAATGAGTTATGAACGAATGAGTAATGAATGAATGAGTATTGAGAGAATGAGTAATGAGAGAATGAGTATTGAGAGAACGAGTATTAAAAGAATGAGCATTGAAAGAATGAATATTGAGAGAATGAGTAATCAGAGAATGAGTATTGAGAGAATGAGTATCAAGAGAATGCGCAATGAAAGAAAGGAGCATTGAGAGAATGAGTATTGAAGGAATGTGTTATGAAGGAATGAGTAATGAATGAATGAGTATTGAGAGAATGTGAAATGAGAGAACGAAAATTGAGAGAATGAGTATTGAGAGAATGAATTATGAACGAATGAGTATTGAGAGAATGAGTTATGAACGAATGAGTAATGAATGAGGAGTATTGAGAGAATGCGTAATGTGAGAATGGGTATTGAGAGAATTTGTATTAAAAGAATGAGCATTGAAAGAATGAGTATTGAGAGAATGAGTATTGAGAGAATGAGTATTCAGAGAATGAGCCATGAGTACATCTATTAATATTGAGCATTGGTCAAATCTTTGGTTTATTCACTTTTCTTTCAATATAATACATTTCTTTTTATGTTGTTTCGTTCCGAAAATTGATTTAGACAAGAAATATAGCTTTCTGATTATTTTCTTTTCAAGGGGTAGTGTGTGACAGAACTTCCCTCTTTCCTTTTTCAGCTCGAAAAATTATGCTTTGAAATGTTAAAAAAATTTGTAAACATTTATAATTTATGAAAGAAATATAATATATTTAACATATTATTATTTGAATGTTAATTATAGCAATTTTTACTTTTTACTATTCTAATATTTCAAATTAATCAACTGTTAAATATTAAAATAATTCAATAATTAGTGAAATTCATTCAAATAATTCAACCCTTACGAAAATTGAATATAGAAAAATTGCTGTTGCAACTGGGTATTGCAGTGAGCATTGAGTTGAGTGTTAAGGTGTGTATAGGAGATGCACTACTCTTTTCGCGGATTGAGAATGAGTATTGAGAGAATGAGTACTGACAGAATGAGAATTGAGTATTGAGTAAATCTATTGTAATATTTAAAATTATAAAATCTTTGATCAATTCACATTTCTTTTAATATAATACATTTCGTGTTATATTATTTCGTTCTGAAATTCGATTTGAAAAAGAAAATTTGTTATTATTTTGGAGGTTTTTCAGAAAAGTACAAATGTTTTTTCCACAAAATTTGTAAGAGTGAGTATGAGGTGATTATAATTCCGTGGAAAACCCGAAACGTTGACAGAAATCAGTTATTCAAAAAACATTTTTGATTATTGTGGAGTTTTTTGACAAAAATACAAATGTTTTTTGGTCTCTTCCAACTGATATTTCACTTTTTGACTAAAAAGAAGGTTTTGCAAAAGTGTTTAAACCATTTAATCAAAAATTCGGAAAAATCATAGCAAACAATTGATAGGTTGGGTGAAATATCGGTGTTCTTGCATTTTCAGAACTCACTTACTCTTCATGTGTTCTACATGAAGTTATGTACAAAACAAAAGAAAAAAAGGTGACTTTTACAACCGCAAGAACACCGTTATTGTACCCAACCGCACAGCTACCTAAAACAAAATGGATTGAGTAAACGATAATGAATTTTACAAGGTGAGAGTGGGATAATGAGATATGCATCAGTTATGAAACGATTTTAATCAATACTATTGATAGCATATAACATATAACAGTAACAGTGAAAGAAATCGGTACGTGTAACAGCAGCCTTTTGTCTTGCAATGACTTGTGCGTTCATATGAATCCCGAATCACGTACGAATTCAGTATTGTGTACATATATATTCCATGTGCGTGCGTGACGTAACTTGGGAGGGTCATCACATCAGAGCCGCGAGGCAGTTGTCATTTTTTGCACTTTCTCCAGTGAAAGAAGAAGCATAGTCATTCTCATGCTCCATCATCCCACTGCATTACCCTTCCGTGAATACCTCTTCATATATGTGCAATATTTACAATAATTATGCATCCGGCAGCTTCAATTTTCATCTTTGAATTATTACATTGTAAACAAACCGTATATTTACCATCCTTAAGGCAGTTGACAAATATTAGAGAAAGCTTGGCCATAATCAATTCTTGACTGTTACGATAATAAAAAACAAATTTATGCACATCATACAGTACAGGAAATGTGTTATATATTACACAGTAAATTCCAATTGATCAATTTTATCCCGAAATTGGATCAAAACGATATGCAACGCTTTTACACAGATTTCGAATTTTTTTATTTAATTAGCAAATTGCACATCAGAATGATCCGATTTTTAAGATTAATTTTCGGTCAATAATTTTGTTAGTTGTTATGCTAGATCCAAGTCACGATCTATTCTTGAACTACGTAAATCTATGAAACATTTTCAGAAAAAAAATTAATTTCCAGAATTTAATATTCGTTTTTTTTTCTTGAAAATTAATTTGAAAAGTCTACTATTATATTTTTGGTTGATAAATAATCTTTTTTAGTCATGAATTTAATAATTCTGTTGAAAATTCAAGAACTTTGTTGAACTGTTTTGTGGAAAATTCGTTCTTTTGGATTAAAAGTTCCACTATTTTGGTAGAAAATTCAACTATTTGGTCAAAAATTCATATTTGCGGGTTGAAAATTCATATTTGAGAGTCGAAAATTCAACTATATTGTAGAAGATTTGCATTTTTGGTTTGAAAATTCAATAGTTTGGTTGAACTTTTTTTCTCCCTAAACTGAAAAATCTTTCTGAGTTGAAAATTCATCTTTTTAATTTGAAAATTAATCTCTTTTGGTAGAAATTATATGTATATTTTCGGTTAAAAATCCAACTATTTTGTTCAAAATTCGTTTTTGATGTTGCTGAAAATTAATTTTTTAAACTGCAAATTTAACTTTTCCATTTTTGGTAGAAAATTGATCTTTTTTAGTTGAAAAATCTACTATTTGGAGAAAAATTTGTTTTTCTTCGCAGAAATTTAATCTTCTCGGTTAAAAATTAATTGTTATGGTTGAATCTTCAACTAATTGGTTGAAAGTTTAATTATTTTGTTTGAAATTGATTTTTTGTTTAAAGATTCATCATTTTAGTCAAAGCTTCTTGTCTTTGAGTGAAAATTTAATTATTTTGTTTGTATGTAAATTCGTCTTTTTTTATTAACATTAATTTTATTAAACTCAAATTTAGCTATTCCATTCTTGATAGAAAATTGATGTTTTTTAGTTGAAAATTCAACTATTTGGCTGAAAAACGGTATTTTTTCGTAGAAATTCAATCTTCTGGGTTGATAATTAATCTTTTTCGTTAAAAATCCAACTAATTGGTCGAAAAGTTAATTGTTTTATTCAAAATTAATATTTTGTTTGAGGATTCATCATTCTAGTTGAAGATTTTTGTTTTTGAATGAAAATTTAACTATTTTTTTTATAAATTCGTCTTTTTTCAGGTACACATTAATTTTTCTCAAATAAAAATTGAATTCCTTCATTCTTAGTCGAAAATTTACCTTTTTTTAGTTGAAAATTCAACTATTTGGTGGAAAATTGGTCTGTTTTGGTTAAAAATTTGTTTTTCTTTGGTTGAAAATTATTCAAATTTTGACTGAAAATTTAAATATTTTATTTTTGGTTAAAAATGTACATTTGTCAGTTAAAATTTTTAACTGACAAATGTACATTTAAAATGCAACTATTTACTTTAAAATTGATATGTTTTGTTGCAAATGCAACTAATTGGTTGAATGTTGAATTATTTTGCTAAGGATTAATTTTTTTGGTTGAACATTCATAATTTTAGTTGAAAATTCATCTCTTTGAATAAAAATTTAACTTTTTTTGAAATTCCTTTTTTTCATAGATAAAAATTAATTTTTTAAATGAAAATTAAACTTTTTACTGCAGATTTAACTATACAATTTTTGATGAAAAATGTATCCTGTTTAGTTGAAAATTCAACTATTTGGTTGGAAATTTAAGTATTTTGTTGAAAATTCGCCTCTTTCGGTAGAAATTTAACCCTTTGGTTTGAACCGTTTGAACATTAATCCTTTGGTTGAAAATTCAACTGCTTGATTGAAATTTAAATTATTTTGTTGAAAATGCATCGCTTTGAGTGAAAATTGAACAATTCCTTTTTTGGCGGAAAATGAACTTTTTCCACTGAAAATTCGACTATTCCACTTACAAATTCATCGCTTCAGTTGAAAATTTATTTCTTCTAGCAGATTTATTTTTTTCATCGAGAATTTATCTTTTTTGGTTCAAAACTTTGTCATTTGGTTAAAAATTCAACAATTTTGTTAAAAAGTAATTATTTTTGGTAGAGAATTGAACTAGTTTGTTGAAAATTCGTCTTTTTGGGTTAAAAATTCCACTATTTTGGTAGAAAATTCAAGTATTGGATCGAAAATTAACTTTTTTCTTGAAAATTCATATTTTCGGCTTGAAAATTCATCTCTTTCAGTAGAAATTTGATACTTTTTGATTCAAAGTGCAACTACTTGGTTAAAAGTTGAACTCCTTTGTTAAAAAAGCATTTTTTTTTTGGTTGAAGATTCATCATTTCAGTTGAAAATTCAGCTATTTAGTTGAAAATTGAACTACTTTATTGAAAAATCCTTTTTTTCTAGTGGAAAATTATTTTTTTAACTAAAAATGTAACTATTTCGTTTTTGGTTGAAAATTTATCTTCTTTGATTGAAAATTCAAATATGAGCTAGAAAATTGATCGTTTTCAGTTGAAAATTGAACGTTTTCTAAAACACTTTCGGTTAGTCCTAGGAAGTTGTAAATCTTCCAAAAGTCGGAGTCGGATTTGGGTTAATCTAAAGGAATACTTACAGAAAGAAAAAATATTAATTTCCAGACCCCAATATAGAAATTTGTTTCTATTTTTCTTCCACGCTGAAATTCAAAATTGTCTAAAACATTCCTTGTTTTAGAAATATTATGCATATCACGACTAGCCTGCAACTTTCAATAAAAAGGCTAAAAACTGCCACTCGTTTATATAAATGAAGTTGTGTAAAAATTCATTTTGGATAAGTAAAAGTGTGTCATTTTGATCTGAAGTTGATAACCGGAATGATATGCAACGGTTTGATATCCCGGTGTTTACTGTGTATGAATAACTATCTAATCAAAGTTACATATACAGCAAAGTACTTCCTCGCCTTCAAGAAATTGTTTTCAGTCTGCTTTTCCATAATAAGAGATTGAATAAAAAAAGTAGACAAATCGATGATATTTCTCAAGAGTCGTCGCTCTCTCCACTCGTTTTTGCCATGTTGGGTTGTCCGATTGACAAGCCAAAAAAAGGACCTAACGAAATTCTTTGTCCAGCTGAAGAGAATGAGCGGAGGTCATTCGATTCGTCCCGTGATGGCCTAACAAGCATCTCTTCTTTTTTAGAAATCGCCTAACGAAGAGATAAGTAATAGATTATGTCTCTGGACCCTGTAAGACATGTGAAAGTGGCCTTCCCGATGGACAAGATGTATCCTTTTCAGTCCCTACGCAATCATCAAAATTGGGTATACATACGGCATACGTATACGTTGTTCAATGTTCACATTTATTGTGTACATTTCGATCTGTAATGAAACGACTTGGCAGCTCGAAGGCAGTTTTTCAACAGCGCGGCGAGTTTTCACGAGACGACCCTGAGTGAGTTCGAGTGAAAGTTTGCGAGTCAAATATTTTCATGACTGCTCCCAGGACGAGAGATCTCCCTCGCAAGGAGATACTGACTCCAGCACTTGTCACGATTTTATGCCAATCAGTACAGAGTATAGACCGTTGCACTCTAGAAGCACCTCCTGTAATCGAGCAGTAAATAGCCATTAACTTCGAAAATTCCATTATCATCAGTGATAGTTTCTTTTTTAGTAATCTCTTCTTTTATCTTCTAGTTTCTTCAATCATTTTCTGATGATTCGAGAACTCGTGGATTTCCAAGTTCAGATTGGTTGATCTGTGTTCTTTGTGTTAAATGTTATGGTTACATGATGTGGTTTATTTTGAGGAGATACGGGAGAAGAATGTGGTATTGAAGAGTGTGGTATTGAAGAATGTGGTATTGTTGGATGTGTTAAATGTTAAACATCCAACGCACTTATAGTCACTGGGGCTTCGGAACACGCTACCGATCATTACAGTTGACTAAACAACAACTGCGTTTGAAATGAGCTTATGATCCTCACAATGCTGCTCGGCATTCTAGATTCTAAACAAAGTGTGAAGATATAATAAGCTGACTATGTCAACGTGAAAGTGGATGACGGCGGAATGCGGGCTACAAAGAAAAGCGGCACGCGCTACTGATCCAGTAGGTATGGGTTTAATTAATTTTCAAACTTGGGCATACCTTACCCTTTTTGAAATTGCGCAGTTTTTATGGATTTTCTTGTAATTGGATTGCGTTTGGTGGTGTGACTAAATTGGGCAAGTTTACTTTGGGACCTGTATGTTGGGTTAAAAGTCTTATAAATTGGCGGCTTCAGCAAAGTTAGAACCAATGCAAAAACACTTTTCCTTAACCGCGTTTACTTTTCATAAATAATTTATAATTTTACTTGATTTGTTCATTCGTGAACTGAGAAATTGAAGAAATTCAAAAAGATAGAAAAACGCAGTTTCATTTCAATAGCAATGTCGAACGTTGGGTGTCCATTAGAAATCAAAATTAAGGGCTGTTCAAAAACTACGTCACACTGTCAGGGGGAGGGGGAGCTAACAGGTTTTGTGACGTAGGGGGATGGGTTTAACGCAGAATATAACATCACGTATGGAAAAATGAAAATTAGTGATTTTATTTTACAATTAAGCATCTAAATACAGAATTCACGCACTCTCTCCCCTATTCCCCTCTTTACCCCTTTTTCAGGAATTCCTTTTAACTAATTCATTTTTGGCTGAAAATTGAATGTTTTTAGTGCAAAATTCCACTATTACATTCTTCACTGACAATTCATCTTTTTTGGTTGGAAATTCAAATACTTGATTGAAAGTTGAACTAATTTATTAAAAAATCATTTTATTGATTGACGAGTAAACTATTTTGTTGGAAATTTGTTTTTGGTTGAAAATTAATTTTTTTAGCTGAAAATTGAACAATTCTATTAGTTTTGGTTGAAAATTAACCGTTTTTAGTTGAAAAATCAACTATTCAATCATTTTTCATTGAGAATTCACCTTTTCTGTTTGAAAATTCAACTACTTGGTTGAAAGTTGAAGATTAATTTTTTTAATTGAAAATTTGACGATTTCATTACTCGTTGAAAATTAATCGTTTTGAGTGAAAAATTCAACAATTTGGTGGAAAATTTAAGTATTTTATTGTAAAGTCGTTTTTTCTGGTAAAAAATTAATCTTTTTGATTAAAGATTTAATTAACTGGTTGAAAATTGAACTACTTTATTAAAAATTCATTTTAATTTGAAGATCCATTTCTTTGTTTGAAAATTCATTTTTTTGGTTGTTTTTTTTGTTGAAACTCGATCGTTATTAGTTTAAAGTTCAACTGCTTGGTTGAGAATCTAAAGCATTCGCCCTGTTATTTTTAAAATTCAACAATTCTGTTGAAATTTGTTATCTCTCTTGACTGAAGTATCTTTCCTGGTTGAAAATTCAATTCTTTGGTTGAAAATTTATCCTTTTGGTCTGAAAATTTATGTTTTTTGGTGGAAATATGATTTTTATGGGTTAAGAATTAATCTACCTTGATTGAGGATTCAACTACTTGGCTAAAAGTCAAACTTCTCTGTTAGTAATTCATTTTTTGTTGAAGATTCATAATTTTAAGTAAAAACTGAAATATTTTGTTAAAAATTGTATTATTTTGTTGAAATTCAACTATTTTGAAATTTAAGAATTTTAAATTAGATTAAAATCAAATTCAAAATCCCATTTAACGTCCAATAATCAAGTTAATGTATAGAATTCTTGAAAACAAAACAAGAATTCAACGATCAAATTTGGACAAACACAACAAAATGCTCCTATTGCAATTCCTAAAAACAAAAAAATTTGTTTCTTTGCACAAAAATAAAAAAGAGGAAAGAAAAATGAGAAGGCAACCAACCACATCCCCTTCCTTCTCTTTTTTATTTCTTTCGTCTTTTTTATTTTTATTATTATCAAATCACAATATGAAAGCATGCACAATATTTACCAACGTTTCGGTGCTCACACAGCACCCTTATCAAGGCAAGAAAAATTAGAGCAGGTAGGAACAGCGACGAAATAAAATTTTTTTTATTTCGTCGCTATTCCTACCTGCTCTAATTTGCTGTGTGAG
>CAKNYM010052570.1:301142-321038 GCA_932195095.1 Andricus curvator
AAGATTTCAAAGAATTAAAAAGAATTTCAAAGGATTTCAGAATATTTTATAGGGTTTTAAGGAATTCGATAAATTTTGTATGGTTTTTAAAAGATTTTAATGGATTTAAAAATATTTCAAGGGATTTCAAGAGGTTTGGAAAGATTTCCACGAATTTAAAAGATTTCAATTAATTTTAAAAGTATTTCAAAGATTTGAAGAAATCTCGCAATATTTCGAAATATTTCACTGAATTTAAAGGATTTTAAGAGATTTCACGGGATTTCCACGGATTTTAAGGTATTTTTATAGGATTGTGATATTCTGAAGATTTCAAGTGATTTCAAGGTTTTCAAAAGATTTCACGAAATCTCAAAGAATTTAAAGAGATTCCCACAGTTTCCACGGATTTTAAACATTTCAAAGGGATTTTTATAGAACTTTAATATTTGGAAGATTTTAAGCGATTTCAAGGATTTCAGAATATTTCACGGAAACTCAAAAGAATTTTAAGGGGTTTCCACAGTTTTTAAGGGATTTCAAGAAATTTCCAGGCATGCTAATAGTTTGAAAGGGATTTTAAAAAGATTTGCAAAGATTTTAAAGAATTTCAAAGGATTTCAAGAGGTATAAATGTATTTTCACGAATTTTGCACGATTTTAGCGGATTTTAATTGGATTTCGAAAATTTGAAAGCATTTAAAGGAATTTCGTAAGATATCAAAAGATTTCTACAGATTTCAAAGGATTGTAAGTGATTTGAATCGATTTTAATAGATTTAAAGTGGTTTCGATGATTTCACGGAATTTCAAAGAATTTTATGAAATTTAAAAAAATTCCAAACTATATCCACGGATTTTAGAGGATTTCGTAAGATTTCAAAAGGTTTACAGGAATTTTAGAGGTTTTCAAGGATTTACAAAATTAAAAAAAAAATTTACTGGATTTGAAAAGATTGCAAAAACTCCTCAACTCTATATTTATTGGGCGTATGTTATATGAAATATTGCACAATAAAAAAGAAGTAAAACACATATGAATATAGCGTGTATATATAATAATATAAGAAGTAATTTGAACAGCCAACACTGGTTTCAATTAGTTTATTAAAACAAAAAAAATTATTAGAAAGAGGAAAATTACATAAAAATGATTGAAATCCCCCCTCCCCCACCCAAGTAGAGATTCGTAGGATTTTCGAGAGCCCTAATTTTTAAAGGGTCCAGGGTCCTAAATAGTCCAGCAAGGGTCCGATCCGAAACCTGAAGAGTTTAAAGCGTTCAGGTTTAGACCCGGACCCTTAAGAATTGAAAAGGTCCGGGTCCCAACACAGACCCTTGATGAATTAAAGGATCCGGGTTCGGACCTGGACCTTTGAGAATTTAAAAGGTGAGTCTACTCCAGACCCGAACTCGTAAGGAACCATGAGAAGAAAGCGATAAACGTTCGTGCGAGTCAATCACCTTTTTTCCGCCCTTGATACATAATACACTATTTTATTTCGGGTACCCCACATTTTTGCAAAGAAATAACAACTGATTTTCCATCTAACAATGATATGGGAACTATAAAATCGAATCGAATTTTTCAAAATGATTGTTCTTTTTCAGGATTGTTGATGAAGAGAAGCAGAGGGAACGAATAAGTTGAACTTTAAAGGACAATGTTGGAATAACGAGGATGAGAATTGAAAAGAGAATAGAGTTTGGGTATCGGTTTTTTAGATAGTATGCCTCTTTGGCTTCTCGCACTAGACGAACCTGCATCAGACCCATGCGGTAGCATCGTCAGAGACCCTCCATCGGGATAAGTTGGACCGTATGAGGGGATGCTCGGACGTGGTAAGGCCTGTTCCAGAGCCGCATCAGCAACGGCCTTGGCAGTTCCCACGAACGAACAACCCACTGTAGAAGGAGGTTTCGCACAGTCCTTGTACCAAAATTCTAATAGGTTCAATCCTGATACTGTCCTCCCGGTAGCAGGAATCAATGTTCAAGTAGAATGGTAAGACTTTCTAACATCTAACCCCTTTCTCCATAACTTAAGATTCATTATCTATTGAAACCATTTAAAGATCAAATTCTCTTTCAAATATCACCGCATTAAGTTGCAGAAGAAAGTCAATGGATTGACCTCAAACTAGTTTTCTGTTAATAGTGTTGATAGTAAAGCTGGTTTCATGAGAAGGTTTAAAGATTGCAAACAAGTTTTTTATTAAGAGGCTAATGACCCATAGATGATGATAATCTTGATGATGATGATGAAAGAGTAATCAATTGGTTTATTCTTTATTCAGATGAACCTCATTATGTAGTTTGCAAGCATAGCTGTCCTAATTAATGATTTCATTAAGCAGCTTCAGTATTCGTATGTTGCATAGCATTTTGAATCGTTGCAGGATAGAACCAGATTCCTTAGACGCCGAAGTGTCCGGATTAGTGACCAGTTTACCGACATCGCAAAATCCAAAAAGATGTTATCGTACATCGACGAGTTCTGGATACTCCAGCCATTCACCACCACTTTCAGCCACATCCTATTCCTGCTGCAATTCTGCCACACCTCAACAAGGTGCGGTTGGGGTAACAGCAACCAACGCCACCAGAGATCAAGGAACAGGGTTACCTGTCATTCACGAGGGAGAAACCATCCCACGTCCGATCTGGCCCTGTATTGGCAGCGATCCAACAAAAATCCACCATGAGGGTTGTCTAGAGCATAATGCAGATGGAAAAGGTAAAAAGACTTTTTAAATGGGACAACATAATTTTTTAACCCTTGATTCAACAAAAGTAGCGACAAAAATTTCAGGAAAATAATGTAGCTTGACAAAAATTGATTAAATTATCAAGACATGAGACGTGGTATCTCCGCTTGTAGTTCGAGCATGTGCTGTAAAGGAGTTTGGGCGCGTTCCTTATATGGTGTATCTTTAATTGCGATCATTTCATGAACAGTGTGCTTTCTCATAGAAGATTGTTTTGCATTTATTTTTGATGTCAGTCTTTCACGCTTTTCTCTTTCGGGATAAGCGTGATTCACTCGGTGAGGAAGAGAGTTGTATGAGGTGGCAATGGGGGGGGGGGGGGGGCGATTTTTTTTTTGATCTGGAATTTCCGCGTTGTTTATTTAAATAACACGTTCGTTCCACAACACTGCTCCAACCCGGGTCTCTAACCAATCTCTCTAGCAATAACCCCAGGTGAAGAGCTTCACGAAATCATCGTGTGAAGCTCTCCACTCAGGTCCATTTGTGTCCAAGGTCTTTTGTTTCAGGCGTCATTCACTCTACTGACATTCATCATGCAATACTTATAAACTATTTGTCGCCACACTTTCCTGTCCTGGCATACTTCTTCAGCTTCCTTCACGTCCATGCATTTTGTCATGCAAACTCTTGTGTTTCTATGGCTTCTTATATCTCTTCGAATTAGGGTCTCATTTATACATTCTAACCATTCTTTCACTATTACATAATCATTACTTACAGGTCTTTACGCTTTTAATCTAAGCGACTTCCGTTTCCTTTTTCTTTCGCTCCTCTTCTACCTCAATTTTGCCATTTTTCCACATTCATTCTTTCATTCTATCTCGGTTGCCCCTCTAGCCCCCTGTAACTCCTTCATCCACTCCTCACGCTTTCCATCCTCCTCTAGAATCATTACCACATTCTCTTGCCAGTTTCCTTTATCTTTTTTAACCTTCTTTTTCTTTTCCCCGAATCTGTTTTATTACCTCTGCCGCTTTTTTGATCCTTTCTCTTGTATGAGCTCTATGTTCTCCATTTGTTTGCAAAGTATATCCCAAATATTTAAACAACTTTACTCTTTTCCATCTCCCATTCCATTCTTTTTTTCTTTCTCCTCCTTTTCTATACCTCATTATCTTTGTCTTTTCTACATTTAAATTCAATTTTTTCCCATCTAAGTATTTCTCCAATTCTGTGATTAAGCCCACCATCCCTTCTTCATCGTCTGCTATTAATACTATATCGTCCGCGGATGCCAGTGTATATATCTTTTCTTCTCCCATCCTTTTCTCTTCATTTTTTCTCCTAAGTCTGAGCTTAATATATCAGAGGGCATCCTTGCCTTACTCCTCTCACTAACCAGAAACTATCTCCTACTTGCACTCCTACCTTTACCCTGCTTTTTGTCTCTCTAAAGATTTCCGATACTCTATTCATTAAGCCCTCCCTTTTCCCCTTTTTCACCATAACTTTTTCTATCTCAACTCGGTCCAAGGAGTCAAATACCGCCTTTAAGTCCACGAACATTACTATCATTGCCTCTTTCTGATTAGGTGGCTCTATCTTTTTTCCTCAACTTCTTTCTTCAATCTCTCCGTCAAAACAGTTACACATACTTTATATATTATTGACATCAGCGTCACACCGCTATAATATTTAACCTCCTCCCCTTTGCCTTTCTTCACTATGGGTACCACTACTCCTTCTTTCCATAACTCGGGCCAAACCTCTCCTCTCCATACTCTATTAGTCTATTACACATTATCCATGCCCATTCCTTTAGTTCTGTCCCCCCAGATTTCCAGACTTCATTTGGAATCTCATCTATACCAGGCGCCTTCCCATCTTTAATTATTCCTAACATCTTGATTATCTCTTCCCATGTTATGTCCTCTTTCTCACCTCTTTCCCTACCATATTTTCCACCATTCCTAACTTTCCTCTTTACACCTCCTAGCAAATCCATAAAATATTGTTTCCATTCTAAAATCTCAATAGCCTGATTTACTATTTCCCTTCCGTTTCTCTCTCTATTTACTGTCTTCCAAATCTCTTCTTCCGTCCTAGCCGTCTCCGCTTCTTCTTTAAACCTTTTATTTTCCTCCAGTTTCTTTTGATCAGACAACTCAATACACTTCTTATTTTCTTTCTCGAAAAACTCTACTTTATTGTTACTTTATTTTCTTATCTCCTCGACATTTTAAATGATAAGGTAGGAAACAATAGAAATCGCGAATCCTTACGTAAGTTCCCGAGACATATGCGTGATAACATGCACTTAAGAATGATTATTCGCCATGCGTTTGAGTGATTTCACGTGTTAATTGGCGTTTATGTCTACAAGTAAGGATTTAGAGAGTACGGAAATCCTATACATAAATCTTATGCAGTACATTATCCGATAGTAATGAAAAATCTTTAATCTCTTTATATATTCATAGTATAGGCTTTATCTCGTTAATAAATCAACAAAAAGCTATTATGAGCTCAAATTAATTTTGAAAATCATTGTGTGAAATTGGGATACTATCGAAACTGAAAGTAAGTCGCAAACTTGACTGAAATTAAATATCTATTATCTTCGAATGCTGAAACTACACAAAATATGCATTAGGGTGATTCATTGCATGAGGCAAAAAAAAAAAAAGATTTTCGTATTTGAACACGCAAACTTGACTAACATATACGTTTTAATACAACAAATTTAAAAAATTTTAATCGGATATGATTTAGTTTGAGTTTTGTCTTTTTAAATTTATTTTTGTTGTTGTTTTTATTTTCTCAATGTCTTGAAAATGTATGTATTAAATTTTTTGCATACATACAGAATTATTCTTGTTTACATTACCATCATTTTACATCATTTAATGATAATTTTTAAACTCATTTAATGATAATTTTTTAACTCAGTTTTAGGAAAATAATAAATTTATCTTTATACTTGTTCTAAATTTATTGTTACTTATTATACAAAAATGTTACGCAAGTAAGAAAAAATTCTAATTTTCCTTAAAAACAAGTTTAAGTTTAAAGATTCGCACTGAATTATTCACAATGGTAGTAATATAAAAGAGAATAATTTTACATGTATAAAAAATTTAATGCATGCAGTTTCAAGACACTGAGAAAATAAAAACAACAAAAAATTAATAAAAAAGACAAAATTGAAATATTATATAATCAAATATTTATTAATATCAATAATAACTTTTGCGCTATTAGTTTTCTAACGATTTTATGAAAAAATAATTTTTTGAAATTTTTGAAAAATTGAAAAAATTCGAATGAAAAATCCAATTTTATTTTATATTAACGATTTTACAAAATTCATTTTTTACTTTTAAACCTTCTATTCGCCTCGTAGCATGTTTCTGATGTATCACTGATATATTTTTGTTAATTAGAGTATAAAAAAACAATGTGAAAAATGAAATTTTTTCGGGCAAAATTTGATGAGCGGAAAGTATTAAGTTTTTCCAACTTTTGACTCTATAGATCTACATAGCTTCATAAAATCTCGAAAATACTTTCAAATTCCTTCTTTTTTAAATGATTTGAATTTTGAGAACGTTTTTTTTTTGATCTCCTAAAAAAAATTGTTGGTACTTACATGGTTCTGACATGACACCCTTCAAATTAGGATTGTCTTTTTTTGATCTTCGTTGAAAGTTGATATTATTAACTATTTTAATATTTCTTATTATTATCACACGCACTGAAATTTAAAAAATATATACGAACGATTTTGAATAGAAAACGTTCCAACAATTTAAGATTAGGTAAAATTTTGAAAAAGGACAATATTTTGTAGGGAATAGCAAGGAATTAAACTTGTATCATTTCTAAATAAAAGCATTTAAAATTGAATAATTTTAAATCAGAAGCTCTCTAAATTGAAAAATTTCATATTACATTTTTGAAAATTGGACAATTTCATTATTAGAAATATGTTGAAATTGTATACTTTCTAATTTAAAGCATTCAAAATAAACCAATTTGTTCAAAATGATGAATCTTAAAATTGTATGATTTCAGATTAAAATTTCGAAAAAGGGATAATTTCAGAACGTTCAAAATTGAATAATTTCAGGTTAGAATTTTTTTACATTTTTGAAGATGTGATCATTTTATATTTAAACGAATTGAAATTGTATTATTTTTAATGAAAAGCGTTTAAAATTGAATCATATAAAATTGGAAACTTTAAATATACATAAGTTTCAATTCAAAGCGATTACAATTTGACAATTAGAAATTGAAAATTAATTGAATGTTTCAAAGTTAAAGGTTCTGAATTTCTAGAGTTTTGAAGTTTTTTTCACATAAAAAAATATAATTGAACATTAAAATTGATTAGACAAATTTTTCCAAGATAAAAAAATAAATTCGCCGTAATTTCCACAGTTTAAAATGATAAAAATTTTGATTAGAAGCCTTCGTAATTAAATTATTCTAAAACAACGTGCAAAATGAAGTAATTTTAAATAAGAAACATTGAAAATGAAAAGATTTCTACTACGGAACGTTGAATATTGAAAAAAAAATTGAAAATTGAACCTGTACTTTATTAAAAAAAAAATTATAATTACAACAGTTGTCATATTAAAACTTTTTTATACTGAAATATTAAAAATTTCAATTATTTTAATTAAATTTAAATTGTTTAAAAATGAACAATTTTGATTTTAAACACCAAAAATTTTAACTATTTAATTTCAAATCGTTTAATTTTTAACACTTCATTTTGAATTAGGACGCACTCTTCAAATCTTCCAATCAAATATGTTTGAATTTTGAATGATTTATTTTTGTAAATCTTCAACTAAAAATCGCACAATTTTAAGATATTACAATAAAAATAAAAAATAAATACATAACAATATCGCTATGATTTCAATTTTTTAGACTGCACAATTTTAAGCCTTTCAATTCGTAATTGTATTTTTATAAATTTGTGTTTGAAATTTTCAATATTTTGAAACATTTAAAAATAAAAAACACTTCAATTTTATGACTTTAAAACCGAAACCAAACAATTTAGAATATTCAAATCTAATATTACTAAATATAGAACTAACTTTCATGACATTTTGAATGCTTGAATTTACAACTATTGTCGATTCGGGAGGATTGAATAATTAAGGCTATCCATTAAAAATTATTATATTATGTTGGCAGTCAAATTCTCCATATGAATCTAAAAATTTGCAGAGTGGCCTCTGAAAATCAAAACAAATTTCAGGTTATTTTCTGTTTATCAAATATTTTTCCATGTCATTAATTATGCTTCATTGATACTAAAAGAGTCATTAATCGATGATGAAAGATAGTATCCGTTCAAAACCTACTCAATGCTTGTTTTTAAGAATAAACCTGAAGGTCTTTATATTTAAAAAATTTCAAATTTAATTTTGTCCTCCACTTTTTACAAAAAATTTGTGCTTTATTTACAGTGGTTAGAGATATTTTTTACTAAAATATGTGATTTCTGTGAAGAAAAAATATCATTGTCAATTTCAGTGTTCAAAATTGATGATTTTAAATATTATGAACCTTTTAAGTTTAATTTATTCTAAAAACGATGATTATTATTTTTTCTAATTGGCAGGCGCGAATCCAGAGAAGTGTAATGGGGGGGGGGAGGGGTCAGAAATGGTATACACATGTTGTATACATATACCATTTTACACATTTAATATTATTTTATATATTTTGCATTCTTTCAAATATTAATTAGCAATTTTAAATTATTTTTGCTATTATGAAATTGCATACTTTTTATAGATTTTCTTCATTTGCAAGTAAAAAAAAAGTGAAGGTAAGTCGGAAAATCCTGGGGGGGGGGGGGCCATCGCCGTTTCGCCATCATTGTAGAAACTTTGTTTATAATTGAAGTATTCTTTAAATAGGATCTTATAATTAAGTCATTAAGGATTAATTATTTTCAAATTGTCTATTAAGGTGGTCAAAAAATTCGACTTTCTATAAAATAATAACTTTCAATTCTAACCCATCCCCTTTTATTGTGCCCGGAAAATGCCCCAAAATTGCAAAATAGCAGTTTTCTATCAAATTCATGCTAAAGACGGTATTTAAAAAAAATTTTCAACATGCATAATTTTTAATTGATAAGTAAAGGGTTTCCAAGTATTTTTAAAATAATTTTGTATCGTTTAAACAATCATTATTTGTTTAGGCAATTTTCCCCCTGTAATTCGTGAAAAGGTATTATCTTTCGGGATAAATGATATAAACTATTGTTTGCCCGTAAAGCGTGAAAATTTATTATTTTCTGGAATTAATTACACAATTAACGGATGTTGAGAGTAATTTTTTTCGTGAGGATATTTAGCAATTTTGTAAACAAATTTTATTCGTCTAAACAATCTTCTTCTTTGTAAATCGTAAAAAGTTATACTTTTCTGCAATTAATGACATTGTTAACGAATGTTAAGAGTAATGTTTTTTTTCACGATTTTTCGTAATTATTTAAGCAATTAATAATCACTCACTTGCGCTTTTTCATAGGAAAGGTGGAGAAAGGACTAGTTTTTGTTCAATCTCTGACACTATGTGATTAATTAATCAGTATTTCCGTATCTCAGAACGTATACCCTATATTATTTAAAGAATTAAATTCGATTGATCTAAGAAAAGAATAGTCTTTTTTTTTTAAATTAATTTTCTGTTCTATTTTATTTATATACTTTAGGAAATATCTATATGCAAATTTTTTTTTAAATTCACTGATTCCATTAATCTCCGGGGGTGATTTTAAGAAAACAAAGGACTATACTTTACTTAGAACAATTGAATTTAATTGTTTGAGCAATATATGGTATACATTCTAAGATAAGAAAATACTAAATAATAAGCGACATACTGTAAGAGATTTGAAAAAAACTAGATTTTTCTCCACCTTCCCTGTAAAAAGGCGCAAGTGAATGATTATTAATTGTTTAAATAATTGCTAAATATCTGAAATAAAAAAATAGTACTCTTGAAATCCGTTAGTTGTGTCATTAATTGCAGGAAAGAATAACATTTTTCACGATTTATAGGGAAGAATATGGTTTAAACAAATTAAAATTGTTTAAAAAGTTGCTAAATATTCTTAAGAAAAAAAATATTACTCTCGATATCCGTTAATTGTGTTGTTCATTCCAGAAAATAATAACTTTTCACGCTTCACAAGGGAAACGAATGTTTAAACAAATGAAAATTGTTTCAATAATTACCAAATGTCATTGAAAAATATATTACTCAATATTTATTAATTATTTCATTAAATAAAAATTGTTTGAATAATTATAAAATATGCTAAAAAAGAAGTACTACTTTTAACATTCATCAACTTTATATCATTTATCATGAAAGATAACAACTTTTCACGACTTACAGGAGGAAAAAATTTGTTTAAGTAAATAATAATTGTTTAAACAATTTAAAATGATCAAACAATACTTGAAAACTCGTCACTTACCAATTAAAAAAAATTCATGTGAAAAAATTCCAAAAAATACCGTCTTTAGCATAAGTTTGATAGCAAACTGCTATTTTTTATTTTTTGGGGCATTTCCCGGGCACAATAAAAGGGCATTGGGGGGTGGGGGGGTCAAAATTAACAGTTGTTGGGTTGAAATTATTACTGATGACTTTTTTCCATTATTTGGAAAACCGAGTTTTTCGCATTTGAAAATCCAATGTTAATTTTAAAAGCCCGGGCCGGGTTACCATTGCGTTTTTTTTAAATTAGGTATTTTCTTTTCCGAAAAACGAACATATTGTAAAATATTTTCCTGCAAGGAGAACAACTCCATGTTGAAGGAAATTTGATAAGATTGAATAAGATGTCAAACTGACGTATAGTAAATACTAATACGGAAGCGCCTATGCGCCACCTTCAGGCACGTACGCATGATGCGTTGACTTGCGTAAATGACGGTAACGAAGGCATAGCATACGGGTTGCATTGCCTTCCTCGAAAATATAAGTTCTGAACGAAAAGTGGGAAAATACAAAAAATATTGTTGTTACGGGAATTAGTGAAAAGTGTGTTGGAGGTAAGGCTGTAATATTTATTTAATATTCATTAGTAAACATGTTAGTAAGTAATCAGTGGTGTAGTCCTTAAAGAAAAAAGTGGTACTTTCCATAAACTACGTTACCAGTTTGAGGGGGGGGGGGAGATGAAAACTAAGGTTGACAACATGGGGTGTAACAAAAAGAAGCATATAAAACGTGAAATTAAGAATTTGTTTTAATCATTAAATTAAGCAAACAAAAAGGCTGAAATTCAGGCAGTAAAGACCTGAAATTAAGATAGTAAAGACCTGAAATCAAGACGATATTTATACTGAAAAGGCAGTGTAAGGTTGAGATGGCATTCAATTAAGGACTCTCCTTGCTGAAAGTAAGTCGCATATTTATACTGAAATTAGGCATCTACAAAACCCCCCCTCTCTCGTAACCCGTGAGCCCTAACCTGAAATCACATAAATTATAAACATAATCTTTATAAAATTCTTTTGGATTTTCTATAAATTCACAAGTAGAACACTTTGTCTGCACCAAGAATCTCGAAGACTCACTTTTTTATTTATGTGAACACCATTATAAAATCATACTTTTCGATGACAATCTGGACACAGAATAATGTGCGTTCCTTGAAAATCTAACTTTACACTAAACATATGAGCAGAAAATATAATTTTTACTTCGAAAAATAGTAAATAGACAGTTCACGAGTGACTTTTTAACTGAATACAATTTAAGATATACATAAAATTCCGATTGTGTTCGAGAATTTTAGAGACTAACGACAAAGCGTCACTTGAAACGCGGACTAGATTACAGAAACGGAGCAAAATACCAAGACCGCGTAGTGCGCATGTCCCAGCGCGATTAAGGCAGATTCAACCTGAAATTCAGTTAAGCGTACTTCTCAATTTTATGTAAGGAAAGCCTCACATGTTATTCCAGGTCGCCTTCAACTTACTTTCAGAACTGTATATTGAAAGTTAGGTGCATAGTTTATTTTATTTCAGTCGAGAAATGCTTATTTCTTATTTAAGATAAGTAATATGAAATTTTACAGTTTGATTATTGATTATTTTTCTATAAACTGTGTTTCTGTATACAGACAACTTCATAAAAGATATATAACCACGTAACTCAAGTGTAACCTGAAAATTAGACAGAAAATAGAAGAGCCTGAAGTCTATTTTAAAGATGAGTTTTTCTTTTATACCAATTTATATTAATTTTGCTGAAGTAAAATTTTTAGAGCTAAAAACTTCAAATAATGCTGAATTTTCTTGATAAAAATTTAGACTATCGCGCCTCATGTCATGGTTGACCGGGGGCGGGGGCGCGGGGGGTATATTTAAAGATACTTTAAGGTGGTTGAAAACTCGAAAATTAAACTGATGACGTTTCCCTTGATTCGTAATTGTCAAAGATTCCTAAATGCATTTTAAATTCATGGATTTTTTCCCTACAACTTATAATATTGCAGTTCAATTATTATAATTATTTTAATTTTAATATTTCAAGCAGGAGAAAATTTAATGAATATATATAATTATATATAATTCTTTATCGAATTTCAAAGAATATATTCGAAAAAATTGAAATGCTTCATGGGATTTCAAGGATTTTCAAATATTTCAAGATTTTTCCTCTCTCTACTCGTAGCAATTTTCAATTGATTTCAATTGTTAAAAATGCGAAAAATGAACTGATTCCCTTGATGTCATATTTCAAAGATTCTTTAAATACATGGATTTTTCTCTAAAACCTATAATTCCTCAATTCAATTATTTTAATTCTAACATTTCAAGCAGAAATATATATAGAGGGTGTCCAAAAAGTCCCGGGACGGCTGAATATTTCCTCAGGTAAGATATTTTTCAGGGCGCTCAAGGTCATTCTTGAAGGAACTTTCAATAAGGAATTCAATGGTGACCTTTATTTTGATCTTGACCATGATTTAAATGGGAACCTCTATTTTTGAACCCGGGAACTGAGAGAGCGGAAAATTTTACGTCCAGATATGACCTTGACAAATCGAAAATTTGACCTGGAAAGGTCAGGGCAAGGTCAAACAAGGTGCAGCAGGATGACTCGACTGGCATGCATTTTTGAAGAAAGTGTCCTGGTGAAGGTTCTGGTCATAGACAAGGTCAAAATCACCAATCGATCGGGAGTATAAAATGCTACAACTCTTGCGTTGAACATTTTCTTCATAAATGCATGCTGGTCGAGTCATCCTGCTGTACGTTGTTTGACCTTGCCATGACCTTCTCAGGTCAAATTTCGGATTACTCAAGGTCATATCTGGACGTAAAATTTTCCCTCTCTCAGTTCCCGGGGTCAAAAATAGAGGTTTCCATTTACAAAAATCAATTAGACCTTGAAATGACCGTGAAGGTCATGGTCAAAATCAAAATAAAGGTCACCATTGAATTCCTTGTTGAAAGTTCCTTCAAGAATGACCTTGACCGCCCTGAAAAATATCTTACCTGAGGAAATATTCAGCCGTCCCGGGACTTTTTGGACACCCGGTATATTAAAGTTTTTGGTTCGGTGCCTAGAGGTAGGCCGGGAATTCGCAGATAGGAACATATGAACTCCTATCTAATGCAACGCTGCTGAAGGCTGGTGACCTTCTCAGCATAAAACACCAACCAATTGCGTTTGGTGGGACTGACGTTACAACTAGACTTTCCACCATACGACGAATCACTACTTAATCTGGACATGATTTCGACTCGCAAAATCGCGCATAAAAATGGTAGTTGGGTGTACAGTCTAAACAATGAATGATACAGAAAATAAAATAACTTCGGATTCGACTGAAACTTTGATTGAGGAAATGCATACACACGGTAAATGTAAAGGTCGAGTTTCAGGCGATGAATGGAGACGGGGTGTTTGGAATGCTAGAATGGTGAATGATCTCAAGGTGGAAGAACTACGAGAAACTATGCACGTAAGGAAGCTAGATATTTTATGTGTACCTGAGACAAATAAAAAGGGATGCGAACGTAGGAACATAGAAAATGGGGTGTTGAAAGGCGGTTTTGAAATTTGGTCAGGAGTAGATAGTGAATCACAGGGTAGTCAAGGTGTCGGTTTGATTATGAATGGAAAAGCAAGACAGCATCTCAAAGATCATGATTTTGTATCTCCCAGATTGTTGTGGGCTAGAATGAAGGTAGGAATCAGAAGATTATCTATCATAGCGTGCTACGCCCCAGTTGATAGCGATCCGAGAGAAGCCAAAGACGCCTTCTGGGACACTTTAAATGATACAGTAAGTACTTGCGATCAAGGTGAAAGAATAATTCTGCTAGGAGATATGAACGGATGGGTTGGCGTCCAACGGCAGGATACAGATACAGAAAGGGTGCTAGGTATTTTTGGGGATCCAGGAAAAAATTATAACGGGGAAAAATCAGTTAGCTTATGCTTAGAAAAGGGCCTATCTATTACAAATACTTGGTTTCGACATGAAAATGAAAGACTAAGAGAACTAGTAGAAGATACAAGAGTCATGAGGGGTTCTGAATGCAATACTGATCATTACCTTCTATCTTAGGGCGGGGATGGAGAAGCAAGAGAACCAAAAACACGAAACAAACGCGAATCAAGATTGAAAATTTACAGAAACCGGAAGTGCGAATAGATTTTCAGTATAAGATATACGAACGCGTAGATACGGCAACTTGGGAGGCGCTTAGAAGCTATAAAGATACAGAGGGCGCGTGGAATTTGTTACGGGATATAATTGTTATAACTGCGATTGAAATGTGTGGTACAGCAGTGGTAGGAAGAAAGTCTGGTGATGCATGGTGGAATGATGAAATTCAGGCAGCCCGACAAGGAAACGAAAAAGCCTACAAGAGAACATTAAACATCACAGGTCTTAGCAATGAGGAGAGAAATAGACTTAAAAGCGATTAGAGAGAAAAAAATCTGCCCGCTTCGCGGGCACATTCTCATCGCGCGCTTTGCGCGCGGCTCGCTTCGCTCGCAAGTTTGAGCGCGCCTAGGGCGCGCAACTGTTGGATCTCGCGCTTCGCGCTCGATCATATATTTATCTCGCGCTTCGCGCTCGATTATGTATTCACCTCGCGCTACGCGCTCGGGCGTATCTACATCGCGCTTTACGCTTGGTTGCTCTAGATTTTTCAACTTCGTGTTCGACTTCGATGAAAAGAAAAAGTTTGTTTGCAAATATTATAAAATTATCAAAACCTCTACATATTAAGTGATTGTTAAATTTGTTTTTATTTTAGACTGAAAAGGAACTTCATTTACTCAAGGTTCTATCGACCTTAAGGAACACATTCTCATCCAGACACTCGCGCTCGATATTTGATTTGAAAATCATTTGAACCTTGCGTTCCACGCTCGGTTCTGTGCATTTGATTTTTCTATTTTCAATGCTGTTTTTTACGAATAAAACAAAAACTACGCGTCATATTAAAAAGTGAATGATAAGAAATTTGTAGATCTTTTTTGGGTGCACAATTTTGGTGGAATGATCTTTTCTCGTATCTTGCATAGTTTCACAGCAAAATGGAATTTTTGATTATTTTTTTGTGCGATCAAAATTTGAATTTTTTATTTTTCAAAAAATTCAAAAAGTTGTTATGAAAATATTATAGGGCGTTCAAAAAGCAACGTTTTTCTCCTGACTTTTTTTCATATCGTGCGTTTTTCGGCTTAAAATGTACATTTTCGTTTGTTTTTTGGAATTTTGAAAATGCTATAACTCCAGTAATTTTTGTTTTATCACGAAAAGTCATTAGAATATTTTGTTCGTCATTTTGCGTACTACTAATAACCATACATAGAATTTTTAAATCTTAAAAAAAAGTGGTCTCAAAAATTTTCAAAATGTGCTCACTTTTTGAATTTTCATCCAAAATAGCTAGTTAACGAACTCGTTCTCTATTTTTCGGCCATAAAAAAGTGTGCCAAAGCTCAATCAAATGTGATCATTTTTTCGAAAGTTATCGTGGCTACAGACAGACAGACAGACAGACAGACAGACAGACAGACAGACAGACAGACAGACAGACAGACAGACAGACAGACAGACAGACTGACAGACAGACAGACAGACAGACTACAGACAGACAGACACCTTGGTAAAAACCGTTTTTTCTGGCTCAGGGGGTCTCAAAACGTGGAGATTTGATGAAAACCGACTATGTCAAATTTTACATAAAACCAATGCCTTCTCATTAGAATGAGAATGTAAAAAGAGAAAAGTTAAACCTCTAGTCAATGAAAGTAAAGATAAAATCAGAACAGAAGAATAGAAGAAAATACAAAACAGCTTTAAAGGAATCATGAAACTATTATTTAAAGAGATAAAGGAAAGTAATGTCTCGAATCAGACTTTACAAAATTTTAATTGTCTAAGGCTTCAATTAAAAATGAGGAAACCGGTTTACTTGACGTTTTTGAAAAATTTGAATGAATTCCAGTGAATCAAAAAAATTCAAGAGAATTCCAAACAATGTAAGAGAATTCAAGATGATTTAATAAGAATTCAGAGTGAATTCCAAATGAATTCAAATAAATTGCAAAAAATATTGGAAAATCTCTTCAAATCGGTAAAACCCTACGAAATCCCTTACTTCTCGTGAATAAATTCTTTGTAATCCACTAAAATAATACCAAATCCTATGAAATCTGATGATATTTCTTGAAATCTTGGATAATTTTTTTAAATACCTTGTAATCTTTTGAAATCATTGAAATACTCGGAAATCTGATAAAATCCCTTGAAATCTTTGAAATTATTTTAAAAACCTTATTGATTCTGTAAAATCGTTCTATATCTTCCGAAATTCTAGGAAATTCTTTACACTCGCATGAACATTTTTTTAATCCCTTAAAATCATTAAAATCTTTGGAAATTCCTTGAATTTTTTTGAATCTCTCAAAAATGCATTGAAATATTTCAAAATACATTAAAATACCTCAAACCCTTTGAAATCCTTTTGAATTATTAAAAACAATTAAAAATGCCTCAGAATCTTTTTAAATGCCCTACAAATTTTCAAATTCTGCGAAATCTTTTGAAGTCTTTTGAAATTTTCTAAAGATAGTGAAAATTCCCTAAAATCTTTATAATTCTTTGAAATCCCTTCAAATTATGGAAGTCAATGGAAAATTCTTTGGAATCTTTTGAAAATATCCTAAACTCTTTGCAAACTTTGAATTTCTTTGGAAATATACTAGAAATCCCATTTAAGTAACTCCCATTTTAGTCGTTCCTAGAATTTGAGTCCTCGGGAATTTTTTGATACGGGGACCGCGTGACCGAGGGAGAGGCGGTGCTCAGTCATGCGGGACAAACAGCAGCGTAGCGACAGAGTGGGCAGTACCCTCACTCAGCGCATTTAGTTGCGTGAGCTGTCAGCATGCGCCCAAATCCAACTGAAATGGTTTATATGGCCTTGAATGTTTACGTTCGATTTAAGTGAAGGCCATTTAGGACCATGCTCGAAACCGCACTTAAATTAAATTTCCAGTGTACTTTGAAATAGTTAAAAAAAGAAAAAAATACTTCAATATTAGCACATCTAATCCTCAAAGATGTACCAACTCTGATGAATATCTTCAAATTATAAGTCACTTCATTTGAGTTTATTATTCGTAATTTTCGACCCAGGTTATTTTCGACAAAAACAAGAAAGGAAAAATGTTAACTTATAATCTTCTGATTTCAGCATTGTTACTTACTGACATGTTTACTAATACATATTTATTAAATATTACAGCCTTACCTCCAAAACACTTTTTATTATTTCCCGTTACAATAAAATTTGTATTTTTCCACTTTTTGTTCATAATTTATATTTTCGAGGAAGGCAATGCAACCCGTATGCTATGCCTTCGTTAACGTCATTTACGCAAGTCACAAAATGGGACAGAATGAATAAATCTTAGACTATTATACACTCAACTCCCGATATAGACACCCCCGGTTAACGTTATTCCGAAAATTGATGTCCTAGGCAGTTTCTTAATGAGGGGACCTGGGTGACCGAGAAAGAGGCGGTGCTCAGTCAAGCGTGACAAACAGTATGAGGGCCGCACTCTCAGCACGTTAGTTTTCTCAGGTTGCGTAAGCTGATAGCATATGCGACAAAATCCAACGGAAATAGCTCATGTGGCCGTGCTTGCTCTTATGAATAAGAAGTATTGGTAAGTATATGATCTGGTACTTTTTCCGGAAAAAAGTATTGGATTTCCAATATTTATTCACGAAAAAAGCATCAGATCCAATACTTCTTTTTCATTAGGGTGTTTAAGTTCGGATTCCCCCGATTTAGGCTGAAGGCCACTGCAAGCCATGCTTGAAATCGTGCTTATATCGGGAGTTGAGTGTATATCTAGTTATAAATAAAAATATACTTTTTCTCAAAATACCTAGAATAAAATAAAAATTGTTTCAACAGGTATCCCTTGCTGTTGTTATGGCTACGCTGATCCTCACCCTTATTACGAATGGGACTGCGGGAAGACTTCTGGAACAGTAGCTCAAGAAGTGCTTATGGAGTTATCTCGAACGCTAAATTCCGTTTTAGAGGGTGATACCAGCATGACACCTGAAGAAATATTACGAGACATTTCTCGAACAATTACTCAAGGCGTCGATGTCAACAAGAAAACACTCTTTGAAGATTATATTTATCGCAATTCATCCACATCAAGTGGAGGAAAAGATTCCTTTTCCACAGAAATGAATCCAATAAATTCAAGGGTCTATGGAAAAACTGAAACCTACCTTGGATTGCAGAACCCTTCCTGGTCCAGATCTCACTGTCATCGTGGAAAAAATTCTCCTAGTCAGGATCTTCTTACGACTTCCTATGGAAAACAGACAAATTCTCGTTTTGAAGATGACCAAAACAGGAAAGAAAGTTCCTCAGGAGTTGTTGTGGTTCCAGAAAATGAGGGATTTTTTTCGCGGAATATTCATTGTTATAATACAAAAAATTCAAAAATTTGTTCCTGTAGACGCTCAGAGAATTCAAATAGGGTGTCTAATTTTAAGGAAAAAGATAATGGAAAAGAGTCTGCTAGGATTAATAATGATAAGGAGCAGTGTAATTTGAGAAAGGAATATCCAGCCGCAAATCATGAGTACGCAACGGTGAGTGAATCAAAATCTTATCAAAATATAGTTTTTTACATAGTAATTTTTCAGAAATTTCTTCATTGTAACCATTACTCATACTTAATCAGAAATTTCAAATCATAATTTAACATCGTCAAAATTGATACAATTATAATTGAACATGGAGGGGTCAATTACTCGGGTTTTTAGTGTAAAATAAATTGTAAAATTGCAAGATGGCATGGGATTGCAAAAAATTGCATATGTGTGGTTGAAAAATATATTGCATGAGAATGCAAGATTCCATGGGAGGTTGCATGAGATTTCATGAGATTGCACTAGATTGCAAGCAGTGCATGGGATTGCATGAAATATTGTAGAGATCGCTCGAGATTTTATAGAGATTGTTAGAGAATAAATGGAATTGTATGAGATTTTATAGAGATTGAATAAGAGTGCTTCAGGTTTGTATAGGATTACATGGGATTGTAATGGAATGCACGGGATTGCATGAGATTGCAAGCAATACATAGGTTGCACGAAATTTTATAGAGACCGCTCGAGATTTTATGGAGATTGTATGAGATTGAATAGAATTGCAGATGATTTTTTTAGACAGTGAATGAGATTGCTTCATGAGAAATACAGGAGGTTTTATAGAGATTGAACGAGATTGATTTAAGATTGTATGGGATTACAAGGGATTGCAAATGACTGCGCGTGATTGCATGAGACTGTAAGCAGTACATGAGATTGCACGAAATTTTATAGAGATCGCTCGAGATTTTACAGAGATTGTAGGATATCAAGTGGAATTGCAGGAGATTTTATAAGGATTGAACGAGATTTCTTCAAGATTATATGGGATTACAAGGGATTACAAATGACAGCACGTGATTGCATGAGATTGCAAGCAGTTCATGAGATCGCACGAAATTTTATAGAGATCGCTCGAGATTTTATAGAGATTTTATGATATCAAATGGAATTGCAGGAGATTTTATAGAGATTGAACGAGAT
>CAKNYM010052570.1:323514-335047 GCA_932195095.1 Andricus curvator
GTGAGAAGTTGTAGGCTCCGGAAGCTACGATCATGGTTCTTTAAAAGCAACCAATCCCGACGCAACTGGAACGTGTACGTCATCCGCTTCTGCTCCTTCTGTCCTAGAAGGTAAGCAAGAGCGGGAAATTTACGCGAGAAAACATCGGGCAACACTGTTCCTTGGAGTCAGGTCTCTAGCCGCGGATGATCTTACGCGGCAGACGGGACAGTTGGAGATGAAATTTCACCTCTGGATACTTTTTTAGAGCTACCACATTTGAAGAGTTGCATGGAATTTCATCGATATTGCATAGGATTACAAGCTATTTTAAAGAATTTCAAAGGATTATAAAGAATTGCATGAGATTGCATCAAGATTGAATGGGATTATAAGGTTGTAATTAATTATTAATTAATGCTTATGCTTATTATTATTATTATTATTATTATTATTATTATACCATTAAGCCATTTCCCTTTCGGGGTAGGCGTGACTTGCTCGGTTGGAAAGTAGTAGTGTGTATAAGGGGTATATAGGTATAAAGTAGGTAGGTATATAGGTATGAGGCAGATAGGTATATAGGTGCTAGGTATAGGTGTTTTAGATTGATCTGCAATTCTCGTTTTATTTATTTAAATGGCACGTTCATTCCGAAACACTGCTCCGACCCAGGTTGCTGATCAATCTCTCTAGCGATCACCCCAAGTGAAGAGCCTCACAAAATTGTTATATATGGTTCCCCACTTGGGCCCATTTGTATCGAAGGTTTTTTTTTCAGGCGTCATTCAATCTATTGTCACTCTGTTTACAAACTATTTGTCGCCACACTTTTCTGTCCTGGCATACTACTCTAGCTTCCTTCACGTCCATGCATTTCTTCATGGAAGCTCTTGTGTTTCTATGGCTTCTTATGTCTCTTCGGATTAATGTCTCATTTACAGATTCTAACCATTCTTTCGGCGGTCTACCTCTGGGCATTCTGCCATTTACTTTACCTTTATACACTTGTTTGGTCAGTCGTTCATCTTTCATTCTTTCAAGATGACCGAACCATCTTAACTGATTTCTTTCCCATGTGTCAACTAGTGTCTCTCCTGTGACACATTCTTTGAGGATTGTCTCGTTTCGGACTTTGTCCATTAGTGTTTTCCCGCATATTATGCGCAGAGGTTTCATGCCGATCACGTTAATTTTACTCCTGTCCTTTTCTTGACAGGTCCATGTCTCGCTACCGTATAGTACAGTCGGTACAAATATAGAATTATGTATGGCCATTTTAGCTTTTTTTGATATGTTTTTATTTGTTAGGATGGACCCTGCTCTACCGATAACCTGCTTACCCTTATTTATGCGCCCATCTAACTCCCCATCTATTTTTCCGTCGCTAGTGAATAGACTACCTAGATATACGTACTTGTCAACTTCTTCTAATCTCTCATCATTTAGGACAATGTTGCATATTGTTTTATCACTTTTTCCCTAAAACACCATGATTTTTGTTTTATTTACGTTAATGTTGAGGTCCATGTTCTGCATGCTTGTATTAAGTTTATTCAACATTCTTTGCAAGTCCTCGACTGATTCTGCCATAACGATCTTGTCATCTGCGAAAGCTAACCCACGTACCTTGACTGTTTCGAGATCTACACCTTCTTCGTCGAAGAGGGCAGTTCTTAGACACTTATCCATGAATATGATAAATAGCCACGAGGACATAACGCATCCTTGTTTCACGCCTTGCAAAATATCGAACCAGTCACTCAGTTTCCCATTTACCCTTACACTCGCTTTAGTACCTGTATATATTGTTTTTAGTGCTTGTAGGAGCCCTCCATTTACTCCCTATTCTTTAAGGACTTCCCAAAGTTTATTTCTATTTACTTTGTCAAATGCTTTTTCTAGGTCAATAAATGCACAGAAAACTTTCTTTCTTACTCTCAAGCTTTTTTCTGTGATCTGTCTTAGGCTAAATATCTGATCTGTACATGATCTTCCTGGCATGAATCCACTTTGGACTTCCCATATCTTTTCTTCTGTGATTTCCATTACCCTACGAATAAGTGTTTTTTAGTATATTTTACTTACGGTACTTAGTAGGTTGATACCTCTGTAATTGCTGCAGTTGCTTTTATCTCCCTTTCTTTTGTATATTGGTACGATAATCGCTTTTCTCCAATCGTCTGGGATTTCCCCCGTCTTGATACAGAAATTTATCAATTCGCACAACCTGTGAGATATGTACTCGCCACCGTATTTAAGCATTTCAGCGCTAATACTTTCTATACCAGCAGCCTTACCGTTTTTCAAATTCTTAATTATATCTCTAACCTCGGTGACACAGACTTTTTCAATTGGATTTTCTAATGCATTATGTTCTATGTCGCAGTTCTGTTGCCCTATATCTTCACCTCCTAATAGTTCTTTAAAAGAGTCTTTTAAAGCGTCTACTATCCCGTCTATATCATATAGCATTTCGCCTTTGCTGTTTCTCATGCTGGCAAACTCTGTACTTTTACTTTCCTTCAACTGTTTATATAATAGTTTCATCATTCCTTGAAAGTAGTTTTGTATTTTGTTCTCTTCTTCTGTTCTGATTTTCTCTTTACTCTCTTTGACTAGTCGTTTAACTTTCCTCTTTTTGTCTTCGTAATCATTTTCGAATATTTCTCTCCTCATCGCTAAGACCTGTCATCTTTAATGTTCTCTCGTGCGCTTTTTTCTTTTCTTGCTAGGCTGTTTGAATTTCATTATTCCACCACGCATCACCAAACTTTCTTCCTACCACTGCCGTACCACACACTTCAATTGCAGTTTTAACAATGATATTCCGTAACAAAGTCCACGCGCCCTCTATATCTTTATTGCTTATAAGCGCTTCCCAAGTTGCCCTATCTATGCGTTCGATTAACTTATTTTGAAACTCTATTCGCACTTCCGGTTTCTGTAAATTTTCAATCTTTATTCGCGTTTGTTTCGTTCTTTCTGTTCTCTTTCTTCTCCATCCCCGCCCTAAGTTTATTTTTGAGACTAAAAGGTAATGATCAGTATTGCATTCGGAACCCCTCAGGACTCTTGTATCTTTAACTAGTTCTCTTAGTCTTTCATCCGCAATAACAAAGTCAATTATACTGTGGCTATCTCCTTTACGTCAGGTGTACATGTGGATCATTTTATGTCTAAACCAAGTATTTGTAATAAATAGGCCCTTTTCTAAGCACAAGCTAACTAATCTTTCCCCGTTATAATTTTTCTTGTTGGATCCACAAATTTACCTAGCACCCTTTCTGTATCTGTATCTTGACGTTGGACACCGACCCATCCGTTCATATCTCCTAGCAGAATTATTCTTTCACCTTGATCGGAAATACTTATTGTATCATTTAAAGTGTCCCAGAAGGCGTCTTTGACTTCTCTCGGGTCACTATCAACTGGAGCGTAGCACGCTATGATAAATAATCTTCTGATTCCTACCTTCATTCTAGCCCACAACAATCTGGGAGATACAAAATCATGATAGAATATCTAGTTTCCTTACGCGCATAGTTTCTCGTAGTTCTCTTACTTTAAGATCATTCACTCCTCTGGCATTCCAAACACCCAGTCTCCATTCATCGCCTGAAACTCGATCTTTACGTTTGCCGTGTGTATGCTCTTCGTCAATCAAAGTTTCAGTCCATTCCGAGGCTACTTTATTGTTTGTATTATTCATGTTTAGATTGTACACCCAACTACCACCTGTATGCGCGAAATTTGTTTTTGAGTCGAAATCATGTCCGAATTAAGCAGTGATTTGTCGTATGGTGGAGAGTCAAAGTTGTAACGTCAGTCCCACCAAAACTTATGTTACTGGGATGGGGGGAGTGGGGGGGGACACGAGAAAAGAAACCGAGAGTCTCAATTGGTTGGTGATTTATGCTGAGAAGGTCACCAGCCTTCCGCAGCGTTGTATTAGATAGGAGTTCATATGTTCTTATCTGCCGAATCCCGGCCTACCTCTAAACGAGGAACCATTAATTTTTTTTTTTTTTTTTTTTTTGAATTTGAAAAAGAGTTATATGTATATAAATATATATATATATATATATATATATATATATATATATATATATTGAATTTCCTCCTGCTTGAAACATTGAAATATTTATAATAATTGAATTGAAATATTTTAAGTTTAAGGGAAACTGAAAATGTATTTAGGAATATTTGAAAAGCTTTAAAGTATCTTTAGAGTTTACCTCCCCCCCCCCTATATCCTTACATGAGGCACGATAGTCTAAAATTTTTATCAAGAAATTTCATCATTATTTGAAGCTTTTAGCTTTAAAAATTTTGTTTCAGTAAAATTAATATAAATTGATATAAAAAAAAAGAACTTATCTTTAAAAATATTCTCCAGCCTCTCTTCTATTTCCTGTCCAATTTCAGGTTATACTTGAGGTTATCCTTTATGGAAACTTTAAAATTTTATATTTGGTTTCTTCTCCTATTCTCGAAAAACACGACTGGCTTCCTGAGACAGTCGAGACGGACTGGTCCTTTTTTTAGGACAAAACATGACCATGTGGCTTGCGTTAGTTTCCAATAACGTGGCATTAGAAGTTAAAAGTTTGGAATATTGAGTGATTTAGAAGGATTTTTTGGGGATAATCTCGGATATTTTAAAGAAACCTCTGAAATACCGTAAATTCCCTGATTTATCGCGTGTAAATCCGAGGTTCCTAATTCCAGGGTACAAATTGTTCTTTTTCAAAACGTTTTCTTGTTCCAACGTTTTTTTTACAACGTTATTTCAGTTAGGACCTTTTTTAAATTTAAATTCGTAAGATATCAAATAATATTTGAAGACCATTGTTTCAGCAGCTAGATTGTGGCGAAGAGGGCTCATCAAGCGGCGGAATTAGCAGATCATCATCGAAAGACAGTTGGTGTCGCGAAGCTGGCATTTTCGAAAAAAGTCTGAGTTTCACTTTGGATGGATCACGAGCCGAAAGATTGCGTCGAGCCATAGAAGAGGCAAAACGAAGACGTCAGTGGTGTCGAGCAATTACCACACTCTTCGGTCTCATATTTTTTATTCTAAGCGTAGTAATAGTATCCTTGTCAGTCACAAAGGGTCGGAAAGTTTTCGGCAGTATGTAACCTGAATAGGTTTTCTATAGTTAATGTTCAGACATGAACAATCTTACACAAATAAAATAATTTCAATGATGCTAGATTACAAAACTTCAAAAGAGATTAAGGTGCCCCAAAAAGGAGTAAATTCATAATAATCAACCAAATATTTTCCAGATTTAAAAGTTATAAAAATTTGTTGAATTTTATATAAGAGATATTGGAATAACTGATTGGAAAAATGCAGTTAACCCAAGCCGTTATTTGAAAATCCAGCCATCAACCTTAGATTAATTTTTAGTTATAAAAAGTTATGAAACTTTGAGTTTTATCAAAGTTTCAAAAGTTTTTACGTTCACTTTTAACATCATTAATTTCATGTTGCTGCTTAGATGTTACAAAGCCCAGTGATTATGGTTCAATCATAAACTGAAGCTATATAATTAAAACTAGAGAAATAATAACAATAGTAATTAAATGTTTATTTGAAAATTGCTCATGCAGCATTATCATTGAGTAGTCGCATTTTAGTACTTCATTCATAATTGTGGGTCCGGATGCAATGAGGGGGACGAACGCTCGAAAACGCTAAAAAGTATTGTCCAAGCGTATCGTGATATCCAAATTTTGAAGTTCAAAAATTTATTTTTTTTGAAAATAGCGGTTTTTAAAGCATGACAAGATGGCACTTTTTTCTATTTAAAGTTTTTCTCTTCTGTCAACATTTTTAATAATAAAATTTCAAAAGAGAAACAATTTCTTCCTCAAATTCCATTTTTTTTTAAACACAAATCGTCATAACTCAGACAGATATTATTGAAATTGTTTGAAATTTGGTATATACGCGCAGTATGCTCTAGCAATGCCTACCAAATGAAGAAATAAATCAAATCTGTCTCTTGTTTAATAATAATTAATTGAAAATTGAGACCGGTCGGTAACCATGTTTTTTTAGTTTTACCGTCAAAAAGTATCGAGGGAAGTTCAAAGTTGAGAAAACTTCAAGTGAGGAATTTTTTTCTCACTATTCAGGTAATATTCGTGGACATTTTCAAATCGATTCATTGAAAATTGACGGAATTAGGTATTTTATAAGACAACATTCTATGCCACCAACAGCATTGAGCACTATCAGGTAGCTTACTCGTCGTTGGCGGAATCGTATGCTTTCTTATAAAATACCTAATTTCGTCAATTTCCAATGAATCGATCTAAAAAATTCCAAAAATCTTCCTTGAATAGTGAGGAACAAATGCCTCACTGGAAGTTTCTTCAATTTTAAACTTCCCTTGATACTTTTCATCGGCGAAAAAAAAAATATGATTACCGGCCGGTTTCCATTTACAATTAATTATTATTAAAAAATAGTTAGTTCAAATTTTTCCCTTATTTTGTAGGCACGGATAGAGTATGCTGCGTGTTTATACTAAATTTTGAATGGTTTCAATCATATGTGGCTGAGTTGTGCCGATTTATGTTTTAAAAAATAATTGAATTTGAGCAAACTTTTTAATTTTATTATTAAAATTGTTCACGGGGGGAAAAACTTCAAATAGAAAAAAGTTCCATCTTGTAATTCTCTATGCACGCGTATTTTTGAAAATCTAAATTTTTTAACTTTAAAATTGGGATATTATATCATACGCGTGAACAATACTTGTTAGCGTTTTCGAGCGCTCGTCCCTTTATTGCATCCGGACCCTTATTCTACATCATATAGTAAAACTTACATATATTAAAGAATTTTATCCTGATTAAGTGAACATCGATTTTATGATGTGGATGATCCATTATGATCCTGGATTGAAAATTCCGACGTTTGGAAAATTTTGGAAAATTACGTTGGACACTACGTCAGAACCGAAGTAGAAAACAACGTAGGATCTGACGTCGTGAACTACGTCGTAACTGACGTGGTTTTCGAAGTAGTTTCCTAGATTGTGACATAGTAAAACATTATGTGTAAATAGTTTCTTCATTATTAAAAAATGGTCCACAAATCTCACAAATAAAGTTCTTAGAATCCTGTAAGCATAAAAACCAAATTAATAAACATTAGGGTGGTCCAAAAATGCATTGGACATTTTTCTCTTCGAATTTCCATGCATATTGCCCCCAATATTGTTCGAATCCACCAAAAAATAAATACGTTTGAAAAAAATGATATTCAGAAGTTACGTAAGCCCCATGAAGTTTAACACGTATTTCCCACAAAAAAGAGGGATTTGTACATTTTATTCAGATACGTCAATATTAGGTGAATCGAGTTGAAACTCAAGATTTCTCTTCACAGTAGCTATATGATAAAAATAAAAGGTTATTTGGTTAATATCACCCCCATGAGTCTGTTTTATAGGGTCCCAAAAAACCCCGTAAGTGAAAAATTGAGTGTGAGTTTCTGGCTCTAATTATGATTTTTTTGCAGTTTTTTAAATGAAAATGGTTTCTAATACATATAATAACGTTCCACTCATAATTAGTTGTTGACATGAATTGTTCGAACAATTTATTATTGTTTTTAGCCATTTTCTCTCAGAATAGTTAGAAAGTCGCGGTTTTTCCGAATTTTTCAACTTATTTTCACCTTTTCAGCTAGAGCCGGCAATAGTCAGTTAAATTTAATAGTAATAATTGTTTAAACTAATTATTATACAAGTTAAAAAACATAATTGTTGAAACAAATTATTATTGTTTATAACTATCTTTTCCTATATTAATGCTATATATTTGCGGCTTTTTCTGAAATTTTTCACTTTTGTCAACTTTTCACTTAGAGTTGGGTATTAATTCATTTAAGTTAACAAAATAATTGTTCAAACAATGTATTATCATATCAAATAATATTTTTGAATTTGAATTTGAATAATGCTAGAAAGTTGCTGTTTTTCTGAAATGTTTTACTTTTTTTTGGCCTTTCAGTTATGAACAAATAATAAATAAACAATGAAGAGAATCATTTTTTTTAAATCTCTTTCTTTTTCGCGAATTCACTTTTGTGAAATAGGACAGATATTTGAAATATTCTTCAAATTTTCTATATGGATCATATTAAATTAAAATTTTCCTTGAAGTAGTTACTGAAAGCCTTTTTTTAAAATTAATATCAATATTTATTATTTGTTCCTAACTGAAAAGTCAAAGAAAATCGGATAATTTTAGAAGATCCTGCAAATTTCTAATATTCCTCGAAGAGAAGATAGTTATAAATTATAATAAATTGTTTAAACAATTATGTTTGTTAACTCGCATTGATTATTATCTCAGTAAAAAGTGGACAAAAACTTAAAAATTTCAGAAAAACCGCAAATATCTGGGAATAATATAGGAGAAGATCGTTATAAACAATTGTTTTAAAAATCAATTTTTTTAAATTTCATTAACTATTACTACACTTTAAGTGAAAAGTGGACAAGTAGTTGAAAATTTCAGAAAAGACCGTAACTTTCTAACATTACTGAAAGAAAATATATATTTTTTTAATTGTTTAATTAGTTATGTTTAATAACTTGAATCAATGATTACCTCACTATAATTGAAAAGTGGATCAAAAGTAGAAAAATTTAGATAAAACTGCAACATTCTGTCGTTATTTTAAGAGAATATTATTATAAGTAACCCTAAATTGTTTAAAGAATTGTTTTTGTTGAATTCAATCGATTATTGCCTCGATCTAACTGATAAGTTCAAAAAAAGTTGAAAGATTCGGAAAAAATCGCGACTTTCTAACTCTATTCTAAGAGAAAATGGCAAAAACAGTAATAAATTGATTGAACTATAATAAATTGTTCAAAAAATTTATATAAACATATAGTTATTAATAGAGAGTAGTATTTTTTGGAAAAAAAACAATTTATATTTTAAAAACCGCAAAAAATCATAATTAGTGCCAAAAACTCGCAGAACTCAAATTTTTATTTATAGAGTTTCTTTGGGACCCTATTAAACAGACTTCTGGGTGTGATAATTAAAAAACAATTATTTATTTGTTTTATATAACTAATAGTCAAGAGAAGTGTTGAGTTTCAACTCGATTCACCTAATATTGACGATTCTAAATAAAATTTACAAAAACGGTTTCTTTTCTTATGGGAAATACGCCTTAAACTTTATGGGGCAGAGCCTCTAACTATTATTAAAAAACGCATTATTTTGTTGTAGATTCAAACCAATTTTGGGGCCTTATGCATGAAAATTGGAGAAAAAAATTTCGATCACCCTAATCAACATGCATAATCATTTAGTTTTCTCAAAATAGAAAATAGAAAACTATGTCTGAAAACACGTCGGAAACTACTACGTCGTTTACTATCCCAAGTTCCGACTTTGGATCTTACGTAATTCCAACATAGTTTACGTCGGAATTTGCAATACGGTAGGACACGAAATTATTATCCAGGAATAAATTTGTAAATTTCGGAAAGATATTGAAGGTGAAACCTATTGGCTATTCACTGTGAAACTTTTTTCATATTTGCATAAAAAGATTGTAAAAAATTGTAAAAGATTGTAAAATTTATCCACTTTTAGCTATTTGTAATACGTTATAGAGTCAGGAGAATGACTCATATCGGAAATATGGCGCGATTGATTCTTATGTATAGGAGTGACCTTAACGATCCACCTTGTACTTCTCAGTACCTTTATATCGATAAGTAAGACGTGCAGGGGATTATAATACCTGCTAGCAATATATATAATGGCTGTGACCATGTCGTCGTTACTGTTTTATTAACCGAAATGTATATTCATCAATAAAATATTGCAAAAAGGAAAAATATGAACGAAACTTTATTATATATGTTAATATATACAGATACACTCATACAGAAATTCTACGCACCCTCACCACAAATATTTTCCGTGCGAATAGACACTCCGAACGATTCATGATTACATTTAACAATTTTAAAGAACGGACAATTTTCCTTCAGATTGTCGTCTGGTTCTCTTTTAAGAAGTTTCTAAAAAGTGAATTGTAGAAAAATATAGACAGTATAAAAATTGGTGAAATTTTACGAAAACAAAATATTTTACATTTACCCTTCTGAAAAATGTATAGGACATAATAAAATTTGATAGATTCTCTATCTAGATAAAACATGATATTGAATTAGTGTCTATAATTTATGAGAAATTCAATAAAAATTCATCAAGATGTAGAACTTAAATAAAATTCTATAAGCATATTTCAAACAAATCCTATCAAATTGAATCAAACAAAATACAAACCCTTAAAAAACGTTTTGAAAATGGGAGACATCCACATGTTATTAAAAATAAAAAATTCCATTTTCCAGTCAAACTATGCAAGATACGAAAAAATGTTTAAAAACTAAATTATTTATATTGATGGAATTTACACATTTTCTTGGGGCCATTTTTTTAAAAGACTCATAGTTTTTAACATGAAAAATGCTATTAAAATTTTTTTTTAATCCAGCTTTTGTCAATCTTTGCAATATACGCAAAAATCTTGCCAAGCAAAATTGATCACCTCAAAAACTTCTACAAATCTTCTTTAGACCATTTTTTAATAACACGAATCTCGATAGCCTCCCACCATAAAACCATTCCTTGGGGTGCCTAATACATACAAAAAATGTATCAGTTTGTGAAAGAAAAGCATAATTGCTTACCTTTTTCGCCGGACTATATCAGAACAATTTATAAAAAAAGTATCTAATTCAATCAAATGAATTCCACGAATCAAAATCTATCAGCATATTTGCTAGACCTTTCTATCAAACCATCTAGAAATTATATGTTTTTCGATAAAGAGAATCTCATTAAACCTCTATTAAATCCACAAAGAACTTATATCCAATCTTCCACAATTTCGAAAATTTCTATCAAATTCCTTCCAATGAGAAATCTTATAATTTTCTGTCAACAGATTCTGATTAAAATTCTATCAACTCTTATTACGGCAAAGAACTTGTATCATATCCTATGTTCCAAAAATTTGGAAGATTTTATCCAATTCGTCGAGTAATCTTATACTTTCATATCAAAATTTTCTTAATGCATAAGATTTGATAGAGTTTTAAGAAAAATATCTTGGTTAAAAAGTATATGATTTTTCGAGGAGTAGGATTCGATAGAAATCGTCCTGGTTCTGGAGAATAGGATTAGATAAAACTCTGGTGGTCGATAATATTTAATAGAGTTTCAACGGAAAAATGATGATAGAAAATTATAAGATTTCTCAACAGATAAGAGTTAGATATAAACTTTGAAGATTCTGGAACATAGGATATGATACAAATCTTGTGCGATTAGGATTTAAAAGAGTTCCACTGAGAAAATGTGGATAGAAAAGTTTAAGATTTCTCGACAAGTAAAGTTAGATAAAAACTTTCAAATTTCTGGAACATAGAATTTGATACAAATGTTGTGCGATGCAGATCTAATAGACTCTGAATGAGATAATGTAGATAGG